>DWNE01006081.1:0-13375 GCA_018249875.1 Cecropterus toxeus | reverse complement strand
CTAAAATTAACTATTAAGCTTAAAAATAAGGTTTTCATTCATATAAAAAGTGCTACATTTGCATTTACAATTTACACGCATAAAATCACAAACTAAAAAAGCAAAAATTAACATAATACCAATAATACGATAAATTAATAATTTCCGATCTGTAAAAAAGCTTCATCTTAAAAACCTTTCTTTCTCTAATAATTTATAAAAATAAGTTAATAAAGGATTTTGATTTTATTTGATAATTTATAGTTTTATTTGTAAATCTAATTATTTTTTCTCTTGTTGTTCGACTATAACATTAATAACTGGTAAGCAGCGATAATGTACTTGTGCTTGGTCAAACATCCGCTTTGCTGCTTGATTATCATCGCTGCCTTCGTATTTGTCATCATCATAAATAACTTCTTTAATTCCAGCTTGAATAATGATTTTTGTACATTCTGCACAAGGAAATAAGGTTGTATAAATTCGACAATTTTCTAAATTTGTTCGTGCACTTAAAATGGCATTTAATTCAGCGTGAGCAACATAAGGATATTTTGTTTCTAAATATTCCCCTTCCCGTGCTCATGGAAAATCATCATCATTTAAACCACGGGGTAAACCGTTATAACCTGTCGCAATAATTTGCCCAATTTGGTTAACAACACAACTCCCAACTTGTGTATGTGGATCTTTGCTTCGCATTGCACAAACATGCGCAACACTTAAGAAGAAATCATCTCATGATAAATAATCATTACGTTTTTTCCCTGTTACTGTTGTCATAAATTAAAGATTCTTCCCTTAAAATTGGAAAAGAGATCACTAAAACTAGACTGACTTTGTAACAAAAAGATTGGTCAATTTGCTTTTGGATAAAAATAATAATTATTTAACATTTCCTCAATTGCAATCTTTTCCATCAAACCTGCACGTCAATAACTTAATAATGCGTCAATAACAGCACGATTATAGGGTGGAACATAACGTATTCATAATAATGCAATTGTACTAACCACTATCATTGTTACAATAATAAAAACTGGATATAATATTGTTCAATTAACACAATGTGAACGGTTAAATTCTAAACCATAACCAAGCGCACTACCAACAAAAAAACCAACAAAATTAATTAAATAAAATGAATAACCTAAAAAGATTGGCATTATTAGCAACCACAGCATAATAATTAAAGTTCGTTGGTTGGCAATTAACACCCCTAAATCTTCTTTACCATAGTTATAACTAAACAAACTTCCCCATAAAATTGCTAATAAAATAGTTGATCCGCCAAAAATTCAATTTGGTAATACGGCTGCTAAAAATACTCCGGCTAAGGGGATTCCAACTACTAAAATGACTGATAATCGTCAACGCCCTAACAAAGCTTCTGCATAACGAGCAACACTAAAAATCATAAATAAATTTAAAACTACTAACAATGGGTTACTGGAAAATAAAACGTATGTTCATAATCGCCATCATTGATTATTTCAAATTAATAAATCACGAGTAACACAACCATAAACTAATTGCGTTGCTCCTTCACTTAAGCCTTGAGTATTAAAAATTTGCGCACCAAAAAAGATTCCAACAATTGGAATAATTAATAATAAAGCAATTAAAACTCATGTAACACCAAGGTTATTGACACTTAATTTATCACTTAGTTGCTTTAAATTTTTTGTTAATTTACTATTAGGGTCTTTAATTTCATCTAAAATTTCCTCAGTTGTCATCCCCGCCATTGAAGTATCATTTTCATTATTTTCTTGAAGCATTGTAATGTTCGGATAATAAGTACTTAAACGGTCAAGATAATTATTTTTATCAACAAATAATGTTACATCGCCACTATCATCTTTATAAATCTGCGAACGATTTTCAATTAAAACAATTGATAAAATAGTAAGTTTTGCGCGTTGAAATTTTTTATTTAAAAAAGTCTTTAACGTTTGCACAACCTCATCATTAATGATGAAATCATTAAATTTACCACTAAAATTATCAATAATTTTAATAATTTGAAATTCTTTACTATCAACTTTATATAAATAAACATTATTATTATTGCGTGGTTTACTTTTATAAACATTGTATTTTTCTTGTTTTAAAAAATAATCAACTAGAGATAATTTATCTTTATCAAAAATCATTGTTTTCTATCCTTTCGCGCGTAATATTGCTAATCTTTGTTCAAACTCTTGTGGTAAGGTTGCTGTAATGGTCAGAGCTTCTTTAGTAACTGGATGAATAAATCTTAATTGATACGCATGCAGATATTGTCCAAAACTTTCTTTTTTATCAGCGGCTGTGCCATATAACGGATCACCAACAATAGGATGGTTAATGTATTTTAGATGGGCTCGAATTTGATGAGTTCGCCCGCTTTCTAATTCACACTCTATATAAGTATAATCATTAAAGCGTTCAATTACAAGAATATTAGTTACTGCTTTTTTAGAATTTTTTGCTGTAACTGTCATTTTCTTGCGATTATTAGGGGCACGGCCAATTGGCGCATCAATTTTAGCGCGATTTTCAATAATTTGACCATGAACAAGCGCTAAATAGCGGCGTTGTAATTGCTTTGTTTGAATTTGTTGTTGTAGTTGATGATGAACAACATCATTTTTAGCAATAATTAAAGTTCCTGTCGTTTGGCGATCAATGCGATGGACAATTCCCGGGCGTTGCTCACCACTGGCAGTTGACCATTGCACTCCTCGTGCTAATAAAGCATTAACTAAAGTATCATTTTCGTGTCCTGGTGCTGGATGAACAACTAAATTATTTGGTTTAT
Organism: Cecropterus toxeus; assembly: GCA_018249875.1. NCBI lineage: Eukaryota > Metazoa > Arthropoda > Insecta > Lepidoptera > Hesperiidae > Cecropterus > Cecropterus toxeus. The sequence continues at coordinate 10,593 of DWNE01006081.1, read as the reverse complement.
CAATCACCATTAAATAAATATCTTCATACAAAATTGTTAATGGGATTGGCATTGGTGTTAATTCACTTGCTTTAGGATTTGGAAATTCAATGTGAACATGGTCTCCAATTTGACTAACATAATTTGCCGGCACAACTTGTCAATTAACTTGAACTTTCTCTTGCTTAATTAATGCTTGGATTTTAGTTCGCGAAAAAGGAGTGGGATTTGTTTTAAAATAATCAGTTAAAATTTTATCAATTCGAGCTGATGAAGAAACAGTAAAGGTAATCTTAGTCATTTGGTTCAAAATGCTCTTCGCGTTTGCTTCGTACTTGCTCACGATAAAACTGAATAATTTCAATAATAATAGCAAAAATTAAGACAATAACACCAAAGGTCACTCAACTATCAGCTAAATTAAACACAAACACACTATAAGGGGAAAATAAAATTAATGCTAGAAAATCAACAACCCCACCATGGTTTCACATACGGTCAATTAAATTACCAAACCCACCAGTTGTAATCATCATTAAACCAACAGCAGCAGTTTTATTATTAATATATAAAAAAATACTAAATGCAAGCAAAGTAATAACAACTGCACCAATAATAACAAGCGGAAGATTATCAGCATTTATTCCAAAAACAATTCCTTTATTAACCATAAATTTAAAATTAATAAATCCATCCAAAAATTTAACTTCGGGAGCTGCTTCGTCATGGGACAATAAATGAAAAGCTAATTGCTTCGTAATAATATCTAATATTAATAACGAAATAAAAATTGGTAGACAAAGTTGGAGTTTATATTTTAAAATATAATCTCGATTTTTAAAATGGTCTTTAAAATCATATCAAAATTGTTTTGTTCGTTCTTTCATTTGGTTTTGACTCCTTTTTTGTTTTATATATTATCGCACATTTTTTGCCGATAAAACATTAAAACAGCGATCACAAATTTCATTATTTTGGACATTTAAATGATTATAAATCATTCAACAACGTTGGCATTTTAAACCAGCTTTTTCTTGAACTTTTAAAAAACTAGTTTCATATTCTGTTAAGTTCTGATGGTCAGTAGTAAAAATAATTTCACTAACAATAAAAATTTGATATAAATCCTTAATTGCTGCTAAACTTGCATATGCTGGTTTTAAAGCAATCGTTACTTGACATTCTAATGATTTTTTAATTTCTTTTTGTTCACGACGACTTTCTAATTCTTTATTAACATCATCTCGTAATTTCAGCACTTGGTCTCATTTTGCAATTAATTTATCATTAATAGCTATTGTTAAAACAAAATTTTCTTCTAAATGAACCGAGCTTTGTTGGTCGGGATATGTAATAAAGCGATGACTTTCTTCAACTGTATGCGGAATAATTGGTTTTAAAACATCAACTAAAATCCTATATAAATAATATAATGTTGTTTGTACCGCACGACGACGTGGTGATTTCATTTCCTCAATATATAAAATATCTTTTGTAAAATCTAAATAAAATTTTGATAATGTTGTGGTAACAAAATTATTAATTAAAGTATAAACATTATTAAAATTAAATTCTTCATAACTTTTATTTACTTTTTGTTGAAATTCCTGCGCTAAATGTAACACATAATAATCAACCTCTCCTAATTTTGATTGTAAATCAGTTGCTGGATTAAAATCATTTAAATTTGCTAATAAAAACCGTAATGTATTACGAATTTTTCGATAAGCTTCCGCAATTTGTTTTAAAATTTCTGGCCCAATTTTAACATCATCACGATAATCAACCGAAGCTACTCACATTCGTAAAATATCAGCCCCATACTGGTCAGTAATTGCTAATGGTGAGATAACATTTCCCAATGATTTACTCATTTTGCGGCCTTTTTCATCATTAGCAAAACCATGTGATAAAACAACTTGATAAGGAGCATGACCTGTCGCCACAACCGAAGTAATTAATGATGAATTAAATCATCCTCGAAATTGGTCAATTCCTTCCAAATAAACATTAACGGGATGGGGTAAATGATATTCTTTTGTTACTGCTAAATTACTAACACCACTATCAAATCAAACATCCATAATATCTTGCTCTTTTCGTCAATTGCGATTTTGATAAGCTGGTGGCAACAATTGATCAGCACTTCATTCAAATCAAATGTCAGTTGTTTTTGCTTTGGCAAATAAATTAATTAAATGTTCAATTAATTCTGTTGTAAATTGTGGTTGATTATTTTCATCGTAAAAGGCGATAATTGGTACACCCCATAATCTTTGACGAGAAATACATCAATCCTGACGATTTTCAATCATTGTTTCCATTCTTTTTGCTGCTCATTGTGGATTTCATTGTACTTGTCTAATTTCTTTTAATAATTCTGGTTTAATTTTTTCAATTGAAACAAATCATTGTGCTGTTGCACGATAAATAACTGGTTTTTTTGTTCGTCAATCAATTGGATAACGATGTTTTGTAAATTTTAATTTTAACAAAGCGCCATTTTGTTCTAATCGTTGACCAATCATTTTATTTGCATCTTCATAATAAACACCAACTAAACTATCATCTGCTACTTCTGGAGTATATTTTCCAGTATCATCTAATGGTGCAAAGATTGGAACATTGTTCGTACGGGCAATCAAATAATCATCTTCACCAAATCCCGATGCGATATGGACAATTCCTGTCCCAGCTTCAACAGTAACATGGTGGCCAAGAACAACAGAACTATCGCGGTCATATAAAGGATGTTTTGTAATAATTCCAACTAATTTAGCACCAACTACTTCTTGTACAATTTTAACTTTTTTTCAATTTAATAATGTTTGTAACTCGTCAAATAAAGCCTTAGCAAATAAGTATTTTTCACCTTCAACAAGAACTTCAACATAAAAAACATCTTTTCCAACCGCTAACAATTGATTTATTGGAATTGTTCATGGTGTTGTTGTTCAAATTAAAAATTTTGTTCCTGGTTTAATCACCTTATTTCCTGTTGTTACTGTAAAAGTTACATAAATTGATGGTGATGTTAAATCAGCATATTCAATTTCTGCCTCCGCTAAAGCTGATTCACTTGAAGGTGATCAATAAATTGGTTTTAATTGCCGATAAACTAATTTTTTTTGAACCATTGTTTGAAATAATCGTAATTGTTCTAATTCATATGGCAAATCTAATGTTACATATTTTTGCTGAAAATCACTAAACAAACCTAACCGACTAAATTGCGTAATTTGTTTTTCAATTTGGTCTAAAGCATATTGACGACAAATTTGGCGAAAGGCAACTGGTGGAGTTGTTTTCCGATCAACCCCGCTTTTAACAACAGCAGTTTCAATTGGCAAACCATGCGTATCTCAGCCACAAATTCATGGACTATAAAATCCTTTTTGATTATAATAACGAACAATAAAATCTTTTAAAATTTTGTTTAACGCATGACCAACATGTAAATCCCCATTTGCATAAGGAGGACCATCATGTAAAATAAAGGGTTGGTTGTTAGCATTATGTTGATAGCGCCCTGAAACAACATTTGTTTTAAGTCACTCTAACTGAATTTGCGGTTCTTTTCCTGCCAATTTAGCTTTCATCTCAAATAAGGTATTGGGAGTTAATAATGTATCTTTATAATTCATCAGTGTTTTTTCCTTTCTGTCATAAAAAAAGTAAGACTATAAGAGCTCAAATGCACGGTACCATCTTACTTTATAAATATTGTAATAATATTTACCTTTTTTCTTTATTTTAAATTGTAAAAACAAGAGATAATTATTTGTCTTTTATGATTAGCTCACATCATCCTAATCTTGCTGTAATAAAACGAGCAAATAACCGTGGTTTGTTTTCTTATAAATAAATATTACACTATTTATTTAATTTTGTTAATAATTTCTTTTTTAATCAATTCTGTAATTCGTTCACCATCATTAATGGAAAAGGCATAAATGCGCTTATTTCGTTCTAAAAAATCATCAATTACTTTTAACACATTCTGGGGATTATGCCGATTATGATCAATGTCATCAAGTAATACTGCAATTTCTTCTTTAAAAGCATAAGAAAAATCAACTGCTTTCATAATAATCCGTCCCGCATTATGACTTGCAACTTCAAATGCTTCGCGTGATTTTTCAATATTATACCGTGAAATATGCTCTAAATGTTGTAATTCTTGTAAACGCAACATTAATTGGCGATTATCGTATGTTAATTTTTCTATAATTTCATTTTGTTCATAAATAATTGTCCGTAAATCTTTCTCTTGTTCTGCCATATTTTCCCCTACTTTATGCAAACTTTGCAATTGTAATTCGATAATGTTGATTTTTTGATGGTAAAATTGCATTAATTTTAAAACGACCATACCGTTTTATTGATATTATAATATCACAAGCAACTTGAAAAGTCTTATTATTTACCACTGAAAAATTAACATAAACATAATTTTGTTCAACATATTTTTGTGCTTGTTGGCGTGAAACATTGCAAAGGGCACTTACCACAGCATCTAAGCGTAAACTTTTTACTGTTTTTGTAAAAACAGTAAATTGATATTCAATAACAACAGGGGCAGGGTTAATAGTTCAAGTTAATAAGTTCTTTTGAATAATTAATGGAGCATTAATAAACACTGGCATAATTTTCTTTAAAACACTTAAATATAAATCATTTGCTGTGATATATAAATCACCAATCACTCGCATTTCTAATTGTAATTGGTTTAAAATAAAACCAAGCACCTGATGATGTTGAAAAAAATGCGGTGTTGGTTGTTTCGCATGTAAAATAACCGTATTATCGTGCGTAGCATTAAAACTAACTGTTGCTCTAAAACCATTTGTTAATTGTTTATGAATAAAATAATTAGTAATGTTTTCTTGTGCCAAGATTGCTTGCAAAATTACAATTTGACGTAAATCAAGAAAATCTGTGTTAACAACTTGCCCACGGTGGGCTTGTTCACATCATCATTTAATTTTATTAATTAATTCATAATCTTGCTGATAATGTTGCAATAATTGTGTCTTATTAAGCATCTTTTTGAATTGTAAATTGATAAGTTCTATGTTCAATTTTTTGAACATCACCATTAAAAGCATACATCACACCACTAATAAAATCTAATAGCCGTACCCGTTCTTTTTTTGGTAACTTCTCTAAATGAACAATTAATTGCCCTTTTGTTAATAATAAATCAGCCATTTTGGGAGCATCTTTATAACTATCAGGAATAAAACCAGTTGTAAGCAAACTTGTGTTACTACTAACTTTAGAAGAAGGCTGTACTTCGCTTTCACGCTCAAAATTCACCTTTTGAAAGGGTGTTTCTGGGGCAAGAACAGGTTTTGTTAATGGTTGTTCTAATGGTTGATCAATATGGACAATTGGTGCGGTTGGGCTATCATTAAAATCAATTCGTGGTTGAGATTCGTAAATACTTCGTTGTTTTTTCTTAAAAATGCTCATTATTATCAACTACGACGAACAAATGGTGGTAAATCATCATCTTCATCGTCATGTTCAACGACTTGATTATTATTAACATGTTCTCGTCACGCATTAATCCGACGGTTTGCATTCGCTGTTTCACGTTCAGCATTTTCAGATAAATTAGTGAAATAACTTGGCCGTTTACGAGCAACATCTTGATCATTGTCATCACTAACCTCAGCATCCCGTGTTGGACGTGGTGCTGGTGCTTCGTATTCTTCCATTGAAGCACGATAACCATTATCTGGATTAGTAAAATTTTGTTCTTCATCGAACCCAGTTGCGATGACAGTTACAATCATTTCATCATCTAAATGCTCATTAACTGCTGTTCCAAAAATAATATTAACTTCGCCACCAATTGCTTGTTTAACAATATCAACAGCATCATTAGCATCATTTAAGGTTAAGGTATTACCACCAGTAACATTAATAATAGCATCACGAGCACCACGAATTGATGCTTCTAATAACGGAGAAATAATTGCTTTATTAGCAGCTTCAATTGCTTTATCTTTACCTGAACCAATCCCAATGCCAAATAAAGCATTCCCTTTATTTTTCATCACGGTCTTAATATCTGCAAAGTCTAAATTAATTAAGGATGGTACTGCAATTAAATCAGTAATGGTTTGAACTCCTTGGCGCAAAATATTATCTGCTTCTTTGAATGAATCTTTTAATGGGACACCACCAATTACTTCTAATAAGCGATCATTTGAAATAATAATTAATGAATCAACATGTTTACGTAGTTCTTCGGTTCCTTGAATAGCATAACTATTGCGGGCACGTCCTTCAAATGAAAATGGCGTTGTAATAATTCCAACGGTTAAAGCATCTTGTTCTCTGGCAAGTTTGGCAATAATAGGAGCAGCCCCAGTTCCAGTTCCACCACCCATTCCAGCGGCGACAAAAACCATATCTGCCCCTTTTAAAGCGTCTTTTATTTCCTCTGCTGATTCAATTGCTGCTTGACGACCAACATCAGGATTAGCACCTGCTCCTAGCCCTTTTGATGTTTCTTTACCTAATACAATTTTATTTTTTGACTTTGAAACACTAATAATCTGGGCATCAGTATTAGCAACAATAAATTCAACCCCTTGTACGCCTGCTTCAATCATCCGATTGACAGCATTATTACCAGCACCACCAATACCGATAACTTTTATTGACGCGACTTGTTCATAATTATCAAAATTGTCCATAACCTTAATTCCTCCATTTTTTATATATTATACTATTTATTTAATATTTTGGTAGTATTTTTGTTGATATTGTTGCGAACCGTTTAAATGCTGGTTACTTAGCGGCATAACCACTTGTGCCGGGTTAGCATTGCCACCTGGTTGATGATGCTCACCATATTTGTTATTTCGTGGTCCTTTTTTATCACCATTATTATTTAAATAACGAATATAACGATGATCAACCGATTGAATATTTGTTGCACTAACTTTATTTGCTAAATGTTGATAATAAATATTTCCCAATAAGCCATTACATCATGTTTCTTTTGCTCCTAATGTTGAAGCAATATAAACGGTAACATTTTTATCTTTATTTAACGCCAACAAATTTTCTTTAAACCCACTAATTTGTAAAATTTCACCAACAACAACCACTGGATAGTTATAGCGCCCTAAGCTATTAGCTAACTTTTCACCCAATGTTTCCATTTCTTCTGTTAAAACATGATTAACAATTCGTTTTAAATCATAATGGGTAAAATTTAATTGTGTTTGTTGCTGTTGATCATATTTGCTATAAATAATTAAATTATCTTTACTATTATTATTTAAATTAATAATTTTATATAAATATTTTAGTGCTTGCTTATTATCACAACTTAAGACATTACGTAATCGCGTAATTATTTTTTTAATCCCACCCGGAATAATAATTTGTTCACATAAAGTTTCACGAACAAAAACATAAGCGATAATATTATCATAATCTCAATTAATAATTGTAATTCCATTTTGCAAATCAACTGGTGATGCAATATTTCACGCAAGACTAAACCCTTCTGGAAGGATACCCATAACTTCAATTTTGGCATATTTAAGTGTCGCAAAAATACTTTGAATAATCTGTTTTTTTGTTACATAAACTATTGTCTTAATACTTACTTTGTGCGCCGCCTGTCCTATTGGTGGCGCTGATAATGCTTTTTGTTCATTAAGAATGTAACGATATGGTCTAATAAAAAAAGCAGTTTCATCATCTAATAAAGGAACTTCTTTTGCTAATGTAATTAATGAATCAATATCATTCTTCGTAATTAGACGATCATGTGTTAAATTTAGCATTTTGGTTGAAGTTTTAATTGTCATATTATTTGCTGGAATACTAATTGCCACCCGTTCAATTACAATTCCTAATTGTCGATTTGCATCTTTAATTAAATTAACTAATTCTTTAGCCACATTTTTTTCATCAATAATGATACCATTATCACAAAAATTATATTCAAGATGCCTTTTATAAAGCACTTTAATTTGTGATTCAGTATAAACACCAACCATAAAACTAAAACTATAATTTTTAATTTCTAACACAGCATATACTTCTTTTAACTTATAATCCACTTCGTTCACCTCCTTTTCAAATTTTAGAATATTATTTCACCCGTTCTAATATTCTTAATTTAGCACTTGTACTTCGATGGTTGTTTGTTTGTTCAGTTACCGAAGGTACAATTGCTTTCTTAGTAATAATCTGATAATCACTTTCAAAATGTGATATTACTGGTAGCTGTTGATTTATTTCATAATTAGGATCTTTTGTTAAACTTTGAAAATATTTTTTAACAATACGATCTTCTAATGAATGAAACGAAATTACAACTAACCGACCATGCACCGCTAATAAAGTTGTTGCTTGTCTTAATGATTCTTGTAAAACAAATAACTCTTGATTTACTTCAATTCGTAATGCTTGAAAAACTCGTTTTGCTGGATGTTTTGCCTTTTTTAAAATCTTTTGTGGCAAAATTTTTTTAATAATTTCAACAAGATGAAAAGTAGTAATAATTTCTTGTTCATTACGAGCAATAACAATGTTTTTTGCAATTACTTTTGCAAATGGTTCTTCACCATAATCTTGAAAAAGTTTTACTAAAGCTTCTTGCGAATAAGTATTAACAATGATTTTTGCTGTTAATCCTTGATGTTGATTCATCCGCATGTCCAATGGACTATCATAGCGATAACTAAAACCACGGTTATCATCATCTAATTGTGGTGATGATACTCCGAGGTCATATAAAATCCCATTAACTGCTTTAACATGTCGTAGTTGTAATTCAGCAGCTAAATTAACAAAATTATTTTTAATAATTTCATAATTACGATATTTACTCTTCTGCAAAAATTCTTCAGAAGCAACAATTGCTGCTTCATCTTGCTCAAAGCAATATAACTTTCCGTTTGGAAGATGCTTTAAAATTTCAAGACTATGTCCGGCTCGCCCTAAGGTACAATCAACATAAATTCCATTGTTTTGAACATTTAAACAGGCAATTGCTTCTTGTAATAAGACTGTCTGATGTTTAAATTCCATACGTTAAATTTTTTCCTCAAAATTTTTTGCCGCTTCTTCGATTCCTGGTGCTTGTTCAATGTATACTTCTCAAACTTTCGGATCTCATAATTCTAAGTGGTCATTGTTTCCAATAATAACAACATCTTTTGTAATATTTGCTTTATTTTGCAAAATGGACGAAATTTTAATTCGTCCAGCATTATCGAAAGTAGTTTTATCAGACATTGACATAATTTTTCGTGTCAAAGCCCTTCCTTCGGCTGTGGCTTGTCCAGTTGAAGCAACTTTTTCTGTTCACTTTAACCATTCAGCTTCATTACGAACATCAATACAACCATCAAAACCAAGAGAAATAAAGACTTTATCATCTTTAAACTGTTCTCTCATTTTAGAAGGAATTGTTAATCGTCCTTTATCATCTAATGTATGATTGTAAGTTCCTAATAATGCCATTTTTCCCCATTCTCCCCCACTTTCATACATATTGTATTATACTCTTTCCCATATTGCAACACTTTTCCCAAAAAATTTTTTACAAAAAAAGTCCTACTACTGGACCAATAATTTAAAGGCTTTTTTAAACAAGATAAATTATAAATACAACATTAGTTAAAAAAAAAGAATCTCTTGATCTTTTCCTATAATTTTCCTATAAATTTTCCTATAATTAGTTATTATAACCTAATCAACTCTAATAACTTCTTTATCCTTATAATATCCACATTCACGACAAACTCTATGTGGTTTAATTAATGCTCCACAATTTTTACATGCTATCAAAGTTGCTCCAACTAATTTAAAATGTGTTCGGCGTTTTCTTTTTGCCTGTTTGGATGTTTTTCGAAATGGTACCGCCATTATTTCTCCTCCTTTGTTGTTTTAACTAATTTTTCGTGTAATTGTTCTCATCGTGAATCTGCTTGAGCTGCTTGATACGCTGCAAATTCTTCCTCAGAAAAAACTTGCCAAGTTGAATCACCACTAATTATTTTATCACTATTTTTAGATAAATTAATAGGAATATTCATAATTATTTCATCTCACGCATATTTTATTATATCAAAATTTTGCTCATTTAAGTAATTAATATCACTTTTTTTATAAAATTTAAAACTATACTCATCATTTCATTCTAAATTAATTGGAACAGCAAAATATTCTAATGTCTGAGCATCCTCAACAACAACTTCGCCAATAATTGTTGCAACAATATTAATTGCATTAAGATTTGGATGATAAGTAATTATTCCCTTAATATTAACATCTTTGATTCCTCTAATATTAACCGAATAATCTAGTAATTCTGGGCTAATATTTAATGGCATATCGACACTAACTTGCGGTTGTTTAATAAAATCTGTTTCTATATAAATCATTTTGTTCCCTCATTATTTTGTTGACTTTTGTTGCCAAATTTGAATAATCTTACCCTAATAAATCTTTTGTTAAATTATTCATTAATGATAATATAATTATACATTTATTTTTAAATGCAGATTGTAATAGCAATTAGGATTTTCCAAGCCTTTATTAATAAAATAATAACACTATTTTAAAATAATGCAA
>DWNE01006080.1:0-13376 GCA_018249875.1 Cecropterus toxeus | reverse complement strand
AGCAATAAACCCAACATACCAACGGTTGCTACCTATATATATTAGCAAATAAATATAAGTAGCAACCGTTGGTATGTTATTTTGAATTTGTTTCTGTTGTAGAAGATTGGAGTTACTGAAGTTTACTGTTAAGTAATGGATTAATATCTTTACTAATCTCATAAATACAAATCGTACCAAAGGTTCTTGGGCAATATATTGTTAAGGTTTGGTTACAAAACAATCTAAAGCCAGATTATTAATAAAGAGCTCAAAATTAATAATTTATTTAAGAAAACTATTTCACTAGATCAAATATTGAGTTCCTTTAGAAATTATTTTATAAGTGACAAGGTTCAATAAAAGTTAAGAATTTTCTTTAAAAAAGACAAATTGTAAACTATCCAAAATTCACAATATTATGTTCAATAGCTTAGGCTCTGATATGTCAAATAAGTCAGTCAGTGAAGAGAAATCTTTTATTTTATAGATAAGTAAATATTATAATTACTAATAGATATATAGTTTACCTGAAAATCAGCAGTAGTGAAGTTTGAAGGCGGTGCTTGGCTCTGCTGCTGTTGGTTTGGCCGGGTGTACTGCCCGCCGGCCGGAGGGGGTGACACTGACTGCATTATTGCTGGCTGTGATGGCTGTTGGGAGGGCTGCAAGAAAATATGTAATTGATATAATGTTAATTTGTTTTTTTTAGGGTCCCGTATCAAAAGGGTAAAAACGGAACCCTGTTACTGAGACTCCGCTGTGTGTCTATCATCAGTTTGTATCTCATGAACTGTGATTGCTAGACAGTTGAAATAGTAGATAATAGTATCGAACTACAGACTAGCGCAATCTGACTCGCACTTGACCAATTTTAATGAAATTTAAATAGCATATGAACATTAACTGAATGTTCAATTACCATTTTAATATATCTTGATGGTATATCAGTGTCCTATCTGAAGTCAATCACAGTCTCATATAAAAGTTAACTTGTAAAGTCTCTGATGGTACTTCTATTGACATTAATAATCATCCCTAATAGGATTTGTATTACCTCACATTGCTTTTACAGCGCTACCTATAAGTTGCAACGCCTCGGAAAATGTCTCCCTTATTTCCTTTAAACCAGAACCAGGTGTGGCTGTTTAAACCAAAAAAGTTCAATTACCTTCCACATTTCTGAATATCAATTTTCTAACAAATTATTTATTTATAGATACTATGGACAGTCTATATATTCGTTCTTATTAAAATAGAGTCACAATGTCTTGATTTTGAAGTATTAATAAAATGTAATGACTTGACTTTTCATCGCAAAAGCAAGTTATAGGAATGGTCAATTTTCTTAGAGTATCACCCATTTTGTTTACCATTTCAATTTTATTATTTCATAACAGCGATATGTAACTTTATATTCCATTTGCAAGGAGTGTGTGAATTTAATTATCTTTAAATATTAATGTGTACGTTGGTGATACACAAATGTCCTCTCGGCTATATTTCACCCAAATAATGAGATATCTTGTGAAATTCGACGGGCATACGTGTATTAAGATTTCCAGAGCTTCTTCTGGAATAATCATATCAAAGTAGTAATCTTACTTAAACTTATAAGATGTCTTTATCAATATCAACCCACTGAAAATCTTGTATGACTAATATAAGTACAAAATTTACCGTAGTTTGATTTCCGCCCTGTTGGTCATCGAAGGGGTTGTAGTCGTCGAGCCCTCGCGTTGCATTGTTCGTACTTCGAGCCACTTGCTGCACAGCCGGATCCTAGAAATTCCCAGCAAATAATAAAATCAGGATCATGATAACAAATTTTTCATTCTCCGAAATCTACTTACGGCAAACGGATTGTCTATGGTTGGATCACTAAACGGATTGTCCTCGAACTTCGACATATTTCCGATTTAGTTAAGCCACTTTACAGTTTTTTATATTATGCGCAGCACAAAGAAATTCCTTTCACTATATTTTTAGCATGAAATGCGATAAATACAATCAACCGACACAATCGAGTGACAGATTACAGTATTGATGATGGTGACGATATATGACATTTAAGTTAACCAGTGTTGCATTATAAAAAAACGTATTTTTCAATATCGATTTTCGAATTATTCAAATTATAAATAATTCGGAGAAAGAGGACGTACATTTTAGTATTAATGATTTATTGCTCCTAAAATGAATATTACGCTCTTTCTTTAGGCAAACAATAAAATGTATTTCAATTTCATTATTAAATTTAAAAATGTGTTGTATGTTCTCTAATAATTATGTATCCATTCTTAAATCAATACTTTTAGTTTAGGAAACAATATCTTTTACCAGGGCATACACCGAGTATAGTTTGAACGGGGATGTACCATGCGTCTTGTTGTTTACAGTTGTTGTCGTCTACAGACGTCAATAGGCGGCAGTAACCCTTTTCCATCAGATGGACTGCACGCTCGATTGATACATCAGTCTGATAAAAAAAAAATCCAATACCAATAGTCTAATACTATTAGATCAAAATGGAAATTTAAAATATTTTATTAAAATAGACCCCTTACACATTTTTTTGTTGATCAATAATCTGTCACCAATTCGCAAGTTGTTTAGATACGAAGAAGAAGCGACAAAAAAATTGCATATCGCAAATCTTTTAAAAAGTTTTATATGTAAGGATGAACTTAAGCTATCATGACGCACGCAGCACAAATTGTCAAACACTCGCCCATGTTGTTGGCGCTATTTGAATCGTATTTACACACATTGAAGGACTGCACTAAATAATTTCTTTGCATTTTTTAATGTCTTTTGCTACATTTAAGCCAAGAACATATATCAAAGCTTCATTTTAATACGTTTTTATACGTTACAAGTAAGTTAAAATAATTGATTAATGGGTGTATAACATTGGTTCATATTATTATTTGAAGTTTAACGTACTGCATTTAAAATCTTATTTATATAAAGTTGCATTTTACATTAAACTAAACATTTAAGACTAAAAACAAAGTCTCGATTTCATACCACTCTATAAATATAAGTAATGGTATGTATGTATGCGCAATAAAACTACTATAAAATATATAGAATGCAGTAGGTATTTGATAAAAACATATGATAAAAAAAAAAACAAAGTATGGTGAGAAGTTTATTAGCTTATATACCTAATATTGTTATACGACTAGTTATAAATTTAAAAAAAAGTGTGTATGTACTTATGTACACGCGTTGGAAGTTATATTCCTATAGCGTATCAAGATAAAATATTTTAAATGACTTATATCAATAAATAATGCATACCGATAGATAACCTCAATTATATTGGAGCACTTGAATACTATATACTTTTTATATATATAATATATACATTCACTTCGAACAAGTCTAAAACATTTAGAACATTAATTGTTGATACCTATAAAGATGAACTATGCGTTAAGTTTACAAAACTGACTTTTCAATGAAATCGATTCTTAGTTGCTGATCGATTTTTTATAAGGTCAATATAATTTGCCATACGAAATAACAAAGTACGCAGTATCTACGTCATAGCTACTTGATTACGTTAAAGTTATTTTCTATATGTTGGTATGTTGCAGAACGAAGGCGAAAGTAGTTTTGCGATTGGCAACTCATTTCAATTGTCAGTTTATTGGACGGTGCTGTCAAAGTAGGCAGCTGTTTACGTTTTGTATCGTTATTTTGCGATCGTTTTGCTCAACTTTTGTTATATCTTATTGTTTTTATGTGAGCGCCTTTACGTCTATGTTTTTATGGTGAGATATTATTGTGATATATCCGCTCGGATAAGCCATGTCAGATGTCAAGAGGTGAATAAGTCAAGTTTAGTGTTTTGTGTGTAGCGTGTTTGTGACAGTTTAAATATTGTTTGGGATTTGGTGCCATAAACTTGAACGGTGAGTACCCAGGTACCTAGTTTTTTATTTACCTACTGATATGGGCCTCTTTACTAGTGCTTTACTTTTTCTATGACATGCCTCTGTTTACATTTTTTTAAAAATAAACAACACTTGCTTAGAAGCAGGAAAATAGTGGATTTGTGTAATGTTGATTATTATACGAATATAAAGTATCGTAAGTATAAACTATGCAATATTTGTGCTGTGGTTATTTGGGAGAAGTGCGGTGCGCGTGCGCAGACCCGGGGTCGAGAGCGGCCACGGCGAAAGTTGTTCACTCTTGATACCTAGGAAGTAAGTGAAGTAACTGAACACTGGTTTGACCGCACCGCGCATAATATTCGACAAACATTATTTAATATAGGATATTAATAATCCATTGATATTTACAATAGATTCACATTTATTCCATTATGAGCCAAAACGGGGGTATTTCCGTAAACTCATTTGAAACTCAACATACAATCCAATAATGACATTTTATTAATATATTTAACACAAACTTTATGAAAGGTAGACTCATATTACTTAAAAAGAGTTTGCTGACTGAGATATTGTATAAGTTAAATTTGACAAAAATAACATAAGAAATTAATTAAGTGCACGTCACTCTCAGATTTATCATTCTGCTGTAGGTAATTTGTTTATGAAGCACTTATAAATTTATACCACATTGAGGTGATAATGTCTAATTCACATTAATAATTACTCACCAGTTCCACATTATCATGCTATTGTTAACTATATACACAATTTGCAAGGATTTCCATGAAATGTTCACTAATATATAATATATACTTATATGTATGTTTTATTTAGAACATGAAGTACTGTACAATATTTGCTAAAATTATTTGCTTGTTTTCTTGGTTATACATAGTTCATAAATGCTATTATTATTAAATTTATTATGAATACTAAAACTTAATTGTGTTCTTGCCAGCATTTTAATGGAAATTGTTATATTTTTTATATCCATTATAATATTAATAAATATAAGTTTTAATGATATCGGATAGGCAATCTATAGTAAAATCCACATAAGCCAAGTGTTGCAAGAAGAACCTTGAATAAAGTTTAAAATATAAAGAGCATTTTGTTAAATCTGCAAAGGTTAAATAACATTATACATTTACAAATTTTATTTTTTAAATCATAGCCATTTGTATTCAATGGACATCCAAAACCAATTTGGGTATCATAACAGTAATAGTTATTCAGACGAAATGTTTTTTCACTCTCACTTTGGTGGCACTAATGTGAATATTAAATGAGTTGGTGAAGTTTAATTTTTTTTTAATTTCATGATGACATTGTATGGACTTGCTTTTTAATGATATGGGAGTAGGAAACTAGAGTGTAGGCCACCGAAGATAATTGTCAATTACCGTCCATGGCATCTGTAATGCACCCCAGATACAATCAAGTCTTGTATGAGAGTAGCCACAGATGCATTGCTATCATCGAGGATTAAGTTTATTATGGAGAGTTTATTAGGGAGAATCATTCACATAAGTATGTGTCCCTTAGCGCACCCTTCAGACCAGGACACAGCAATGCACAACCCTACCGTTATTAGGTTGAAAGGGTTGTGACAGTGGTGTATAAGTGTTAATAATTATTGTTTATTAAAATGGGTACAGCTTTTCTGATCTACATTAGATTGTTTAGCAATCATATTGTTGAAACCTTATTAGTAGAGGATATTTCAGATATGTTTTTTAGGGTAGTTCATGTTTCTATATAAAAATGAAGGACAAATTTCTTTATGGATATAAGAATTTATTTATTGCTTATATTCTAATATCTTTTGGCATCTTACTGGTAGTAGCATTAAGGTGAGCTCATATTGAAGAGCTAATAACTAGTAGCTAGGAACTATATAATTTAATTCCTAGCTACTAGTTATTAGCTCTTCAATTCTTCCTTCCTTTAATAATTCCTTCAAGAAGGGGTAATTGCAATTGGTCAAATTGCTATTATAATAAGATTAGAAAGACATACAAATATATTATTATTGTGCTTTTTTGGGGCAATTTTATAGTACAAGACTATAGTATAGTAGCAAAATTTTATTGTATAAGACCATATTTTTTTTCAGTTCCAACTAATAGTAGATAGTTGGAACTTTATCTTAATAGTTTCTAGCTTGTCAATTGGTGAATCCGTCTTTGGCTTATAAGACTTGGCGTTTAATAATGAAAATCCTTTTTTGCACTGTTAAAAGCCAATGTTACGACCGCTATTTTGATATTGGTATTTAAAAATTGAACTGGTTACACAGCTATTATATTAAAATTAATATTAAAATTTATTTCAAGCAAAATAAATATTTTGCTTGAAATAAATTTATTCGTAGCAATACTGGTGAGTAATTTTAAAATATATGGAATTTACCAGACTGGACATACTTCGAAGAGAAGTGAGAAAGAATTATAAGTTCATTTGTAATTAATTTATTAAAGTTTATTGAGTACAGAATTGTTATTAAATTAATTATTTTGAGAAATGAATGTAATAAGTGGGAGTTAAAACAGTAAAATAAATTCCAATTATACTATGAAATGAAAAGTGTTACACATCCTTTCATGGCAATTAAATTATTATTTTCGTTTGGTAACAGTATTAAGTTTTGGTTACGGTAAATTTCCATGGGTATTTAATATAAATTTTGCAGAATTTAACGTTTTGTTGATAAACCACATTATTGCATATTCATGTTAACTTCCTGGAATTAATTTTGTTTATAGGATTATATTATGTTCAACCTATCATGTTATAAAAAAAGGGAAATCCCAGCATTTTTTTATAGTACATAAGGACAATTTTCAGCGAAACAATTAAATAAAATTATAATTGTTTAAGGGACAACATTGAAGCTGTTATTTTATAGGTTATCAGTGTTATGATAGCATTGGGTTTTTCGGCCAGTTTAATATTTTATCACATTGCCGAAAATATTCGTGGTACACATTTCTAACGGTGATAATTTTTTTTTTTTAATAATTAAAAATGTAATAAATAATAGTTTTATCAGCTACACTTCGATTAAATTATTATATATAATTTGATGTACATAACATACATATTTGATCGAAGCAGCTACATTACGTCTAGTTTACGAGCTATATCACGTCTTACACTTTGTTAAATAGTTAAACGGTAAGTCTAATTTTAAGGCAGGGGTCACGCTACTTATTCGTAAAATATCTTTATTAAACCTTTTCAAACTATTTGTTTCAAAAGGTTGAATAAATATGTATAGATTATGTTCTGGAGTACAGGCGATGCCGTGCGGATATGTCGAAGATAAATCTCAGAAGCTGAGAATCGTAATCATCAAACCTTGTCGTCTTTACCGCCTACCCTTCTCTTTGATAGCTTTGGTAACCAATTTTTATAATCCGATAATAAAATAGTCGTAATCCAAATAAAAAAAAAAAAGTAGAATTTCTTAGAACGTATACGCTCATTAGATCCTTCTCGTAACAGTATTTTGAATTGATTTACGTACATATTACTTCACGGCCACCAATTGCCGCTCCTTACTGGCAATGTGGTCAAGGTGGTGACGGTTTAAATAGGCAGAGTTAAATGATTTGTAATTCAGTAGATGCAACATTTAAAATAACCATTCATTTTAAAGTTAAACAGTCTAGTAACGTTTAAGTACACGTTTAATTTAACGCGATTGTAAATAATGGTTTACTTTATGTTAAAACATTAAACCATTTTAAAATGTAGTTAATTTTAACCATCTATTAAATTAGTGTGAACAAAATTAAAATACAGTGTTAAATGAAAGCTAGTAAAAGTGTCGTAAATTTTCTTACAACTCTCATTATGTAAAGTAATAAATAATATAAGTGTTATTACTGTAATTAGATCATTACACGATAATCATTACAAGATAACCGTTTCGATTTATTATATATCTAAATCAGGTTTCTGTGTCTGTTTGGGATTGGAGATGGATAGTGAATTGTATTCAAAACTTCTAAGCTACAATTTTTTTCTCCCTAATAAAAAAAGTGGTAATAAGCCCTGCTGTTTTTAAAGGTTTAAAAGGTGTAGTAAGTGAGACATATTTATCCGAGGCAATCCAACTAGGCGTCTGGGGTAGCTAAGTATGTAATCAATCTCTTGCATACCTTAATCTTATTTACGCTTGATAACAGATGTCCATTGACGGCAGTTGTCACTTACCATTAGGTGGACTGCAACACTCGTTTGTAACTTCTATATATTAGAATAGAGTATAGAATAAGACGAGATGGAGTGTGTCTGTCAGTAAGCCAACTACACAAAAACCATTGGTCTGATTTAAATTAACTTTTGCATGGATGTAGCTGATTTATCTGATCAATTTATAGGCTGGTTTAGATTTTGATATTTTATACTATTTAAAAATGGCCAGTGCTTTTATGTCCCGTAGCGATGCCGAGTACTTTACCTAGTATTACATGAAAAAGGAAACATGCATGAAAAGGTCAGTTTCACGTTCGTCTGGAGTATTATGAAACGACGTGAAAATGCGTTATGTGGGCCACATTACGCAAATAACCTCGAACTTTCCAGGCCACTGCACCCGTATAGCACAAGTTTGCCGATAAATGGCACGTCGGCGTCATCGTGACGGCGTCGAATGTCGAATCTCCGCGCGAATGGCATATCTCATCGTGTTAAATGAACTAAAACAGGTTACCGTCTTTATTAGTCGATTGATTTCCACGGAGGCTAATGGTCCGTCAGGTTGAACACGAGTGCTCAAAGGAAACCTTTATGTTTTTTTTTTTTGCCTACTGATATTATAGGTATAAGCATATGATTGCTTGTATTCGTTTATTATACTTCTTCGTTATAGCTTATAACTTATAACTAGCTTATTCCTGCTTATGTTTACCACAATAATAAGTATCCTATGTGTTAATCTAGTTCATAAACTATCTGTGTCCCAAATTTTAGTGAAGTCAAATCACTAGTTTTTGCGTGAATAAGTATCAAATACACATATCCTCACAAATTTTCGCATTCATAATATAAGTAAGTTTGGAAAAAAGCTTAAAGCTATTTCGAACAGAGTAAAACCAATTGTCCGGTGATTGCCTTTTTTAAAGAAAAAGTGCGCGTTAGAAATTATGTAGCATCTATCCACTTTTTCTTACAATGTAGAAAGTGTCGTAAAAGTGGTTTAGTGTTCGTTCACACAAAAACATTATGGGTCGCGAATTAAGTTGCACTGGGTCCGTGCTTCTGCCCGAGTAGTTTTATTGGCCATAATAACCCGGGGCGTTCTGAAGGGTTATTCTCCAACATTATTGTAATAGAAATAATAACGGACCGGGCGTTAAATTGACGGGCAAAAATGTAAGCCCAGTATGATAAAAGATGGGCGAAGCATTTTCATTTTAAAGGTCGTCGAGCAAAAAATATATATATACCTAGTTAGTCGTAGGTCGTCATGTAAAGAATAGTAAGTTTAGTATATTTTTAACTGTAGGTACTCAAGTATGGTAAAACATTGAAAGTAAGACTTAAGTACATTATTCAAGGTTTAGTTCTACTGCTAGTTACATGAAGAGATTCAATTTAATCTACTTCATTGCTCATATTTTAAGTGATAAGAATGCTTGGTTGTTTAACCTCTATTGTATTTATAAATCAGAGAGCGACGATTGTATAGATTTAAAGTGGTAGGTGCTAGGTACTATCATTTTTCTTGTGATTTGAAAATGGGTTTGTTATAGAAATACTGTCTCTGAAAAGGGCGCGTTTCTTTTCCATGGCATCAAAATTATTCTTATATAACGCTAAGTCACTTAAAAGGAAGTGTCTCTTTTAATGTTATCAAAATCTGTCTAGTGCCAAAGCATGGTTTGATCTGATTAAATACAGGAAGGTTTTGAACAGGCAAGTAGAGTAAACCAACTTTCAAATCCGCGTGGGCGTTGTTTGAGCAAAAATGACTAAGGCGAACCGATTGAAATTTTGCAATATCTACCTACCTTGTGATTTCCTTACCATTTTAATCTGTGTTACTATTTAATATATATAAATGAGATGGAGTCTGTTTGTTACTCTGATGATGTTGCCTATTTAACTGGTTAACTTATAGGCTATACCTTTGATTTCGATATCTAGCACTATTGAAAAAACTCCAGTTGTGTTCCCTTGGAGATCCCGGACTGCTCTTCGTAGCAACGAGGACGGACACCGGAGAGGTTTTAGTGCGGTAGAAATCCCACATAACCCTTACGTTGCTCCCACGGCGTCGGGTACATTTTGAAGGTTTCCTCCTCGAGAACAAAAAAAATACTATTGAAAAATTTCGACTATTACGTCCCGTGACGAAGTAGGAGCATGTTAGCTAATCAAATATAAAAGGCGGATGTGAGAAGTGTGTTTCGGTAATTAAAATTTAATAGTGAACGGCTAACCTTGCGGTGGTTGATACGAGCACTCGGCTTGGAGTGTAGCTAACACTGTCTGCATTCAAGGTTTTGTAACACTTTTTGTCACACTTTTTACAATTCATTCGACCTTTCTTATCCAATCCGTCTAGCTCGTTCGATACTGCTGTTTCACTGTAAGTGATATGCAGTGGAAAAAAATATAGTTTGATTACGTATTATAAGTTGTTTTAGTGTCGCGACCTCTTTTCGCAATAATCTTTACTAATGTATAAAAATAAATTGGTGCGTGCCTATATGTCTGTTTGTTCCTCAATCGTGCAAGAACCACTGATGTGCGATTTGTATGAAATTTTGCATGGATGTAGTTTATATACCTGGTTAATTTATAGGCTTTATCTAAAGATTGGGACTATTTTTAAAATCCTGCAGCAAGGCACGAGAACTTGAGCTAGCTATATGTATAAAATATGAATGACTCACATGGGTACCATGAACCTACCCGAGTACTACAAGTGCTCTTAAACACTGAGAACCAAAGAACACAATGATTATAAAACCAGTACTGTTGATGTATGTTTTGACAATTTCTCGTATACTTCTCCTACAAAATAATAGAACATAGTACATTAAAACGATGATAAACTATTTTTTAAATTTAGATATACCTATCTCAGTAATATGTAAGTAGTCAAAGTTAAATTATATTCCGACAAAATTAGATTTGTTTTTACTAAAAAAATTGAGTATTCAATCACGAAGCCTAACTTTAAAATAATTTGTAATCTGTCTTATATTACAGTTTCCTAGCGTTACATTTTAAAACAGATGGCGGCCCGCATTTTCTGCAGAGGCTGTAACGAGAGTAACCGGAATAATGCAGCTAAAGTACGGAGATTTATCTTTCTTACAACTTCACAGCTTACGTCCGTGTAATCCGTTTTAAAAATGTGTCTTTTGTAACTTTAGATAATGTGGGTAGTTACTCAGCTCAAAGTTTTCACAATGACCCATTCGGGCTTTTAAGCTTTATAAATGGTTGGAAATTTCTAGTGACTCTACTCTACCTGCACGTCTCGCTTGCTCATATCTATACTTCTATACTAATATTATAAAGCAGTAGAATTTGTTTGGTTGAACGCGCTAATCTCAGGAGCTACTCATTCGAATTGAAAAAATATTTTTGTGTTGAATAATAACTTTATCGTGGAAGGCTTTAGGCTAAATAACATCACGCTATGTTTGTTTGTTTTTTAAAAGATTGTTATCTAATAAACGCGGGTAAAACTGCGTGTCACAGCTAGTAAATGGATATGAGGAGACAATTTTTTTTGAACAATTGCATACTGAAAAGATGCTGTTTCTAAAACTGTTGTAATTGTGGGTCGACTCCGGAAACACCACCGCCACACCTATTTCTGGCTTATAATAGTAATATTAAGCGCTGCTGGTTTTTGGCCCGGAGGGTGTGGTACGGGAATGATATCCGAGGCTTTCTAACTGACGACCCGCGTGGCTTAGCGGTTACCATACCGGTCTGACGCGTAATGGGTCCCGGGTTCAATTCCCGGCCAGAGAGAAATTTGAATGATGAGTTTAGGTTTCTGTTCTGGGTCTGAGTGTTTGTGTATTCGTCTTTGTGTGTTCATGGCACCCACGACACAGGTGAACATCCTTGTTTGGGGCTTTGAATCTAGAAAGCGTGTTTTTGCTTAACTAAGTCCAGAGGATTAGCGACGTGTATGTAGCCAACATATGGGGTTGATTGCAGATGTACGCAGCAGTGGCCACTTACCATCATGTGGATCGCAGTTTCGTTTGCTGCTTCAATATAATTAGAAAAAAAATCTTTAGTTTATTAGATTGGATTAATTAACATTTGTGTATTGACTAAAATTTCGTTAACTAAAATTTGTGTTAATTGAAGTTCTAAATATATATGAATAAAGCTACGACTATCTAATCTATTCGAAAACAAGTATTAAGATTAACCTGCTCAGTGCAAGGTCATGACCGAATTCAAACCGACTGTTTAGGCTAAAGTATGATAAAGCATACAGCTACCAAACATAGACAAGAACTAAAACTATACAAATTATTTATTTTATTAACCCAAAAGAAATATCGATATTGCCAGTATACTAGGGCAAGGAAACCGAATGCAAAGGAACCCACTGGATATACAATTATTTGATGATCGTCCATTGAACAATTTTGTTAATAACACCGTAAAGGCTCTGCACCCTTTTCTTAAGAGGATTCTGTCAAAAGACTTGGTAATTTCATAGAATGTGGATAGTCGGTGCGAAGTTCCAACAATGACCCACCAGGCTTTTAAGTTTTATGACGTTTAATAAAACGGATTTCATGAAATTTTAATGGCCGCCATTAAAACTTATTATAAATTACACTTGAAAGGATAATTGGTTTTACTTTCGCTACTCTGTTTTACACCGAGACTGGAGTTGAAGGTTCTTTGCCGATATGACAGATTGGATTTCAATAGATTTGCTATGTAGAATACATGCGTTTGATACTTTGAAAGGTGGTGGAACCAGTATTCGGCCATGTATGAACAACCGCCACACCAATTTCTAGCGTAAAGTAGTTCTTGCGTTTCAGTGGTAGCGAAGCATACACTGGTTTACATATGAGGTGACCATCTTAGTCGTTTGGAATGGGAATACATCTGTAAATCTGTATCGAGTTGGTACCAGATGTTAATTAGTACCAACCATCAGGTTGAAGGCATGCTTGCATGCTACTCCTATCTTAAAAATCTGAAATAAACATTATCTCGGGGGTTTTCTGCGTGTGACGAATACTTATATTATTATTGCGTGTATATATTATAAAAATATTCTAAAAATCCCACTAATCATGATTTACTTGTATATGTAATATGGGTAAGTACTTTTTATATAATTTATCTTAATGTCAAAAGAGCAAAGATTAATTATCTCGGCGGTTTGGTAATATTCGGTTTTTTCGTTAAAGTTCCTTCGATATTAAGTACTCAATAATTAAATATATTTTAATAATATATAATATATAAGTAGCG
>DWNE01006079.1:0-13376 GCA_018249875.1 Cecropterus toxeus | reverse complement strand
TGAGCCGGCAACCACACCCTTCCACCGAAACGCAAGAACTGCTTCACGCTAGAAATATGTGTGGCGGTGGTACTTCCACGGTCGAACTACATTGGTTCTACTACCTGGCAAAGTATGTAGCTTTTATCTGCAATTGTTTAAACAGATTGGGTGTTGCACGGTGGTATCGTATCTGTGGTGTGATCGCGCTAACATATTTGCTATATATTTATTATGGAAGTAGCAACTGTCTCTGGCAATGGTCACATACCATCAAATTCGTTCGTTTGCACTGTTATAAAAAAAATGAAACCTGTCTAGTACATGTGGATATTTACAAGCTATATATACTGCAATACCGACATTCGAATCCTAGGCACGCACCACAGATTTTTCTAAAATGATGTGCGTATTAGAAATTAATTATCACTGCTTTACAGTGAAGGAAAACATCATGAGGAAACCTGCACACCTGAAAGTTCTCTAACAAAAAAAAGAGTTCACAAAGGTGTGTAAAGTCTACCAATTCGCACTTGGCCAGCGCGGTGGACTATGGCCTAAAACTCTCTCATTGTGGGAGAAGACCCCTGCCCAGGAGTGGGACAATAATGGGTTGGCGATGATATACTGCAAGCATAATACCTTAATATTACCTCTACCTAGGAATCTCAAGCATAACATAAATGATCCGCACCACGGAATGGGGTAATGGCGAAATGACATCAGTAATGGAAATTATTTTTAATCGCGTCCAATTGGCATGGCAGCGGGCTAACCACCGGTCCGCGGGAAGCCAAGCGTGGCCCTAATTAAACGCTGGATAGAACTACTCTCCGATCATGGATACAGCTACCTAGCTTATATACTTATAACCATACACTAACCGAGCTATAACTTTCAGGCGTAAGTCAATTTAGTTAGTAAGACAAAAATGTTAATCATTAAACATAAACAAACGCTTTCTACACTCATAGCCCTGCAGTCGGATTTTCTCCTGTGTCGTGGGTGCCATGGACACACAAAGACGAATACAGAAACACCCAGACCCAGAACAGAAATCTGCCGGGGATCGAACCTCGGACCGTGTGTCAGACCGGTATGGTGACCGCTCCGTCATGCGGGTCGTCAATTTTTAAAGTTAATCGTTTTGAAGAAACCTCTTTCACTCTGTGTCGCTGTAATTTCAGTGCAAATGCATTATCTTCATACCTAGCTTGGACTGTATGTCTACCTGATAGTAAGTGGCCATTTACACCCATGGACATCTTTAAACAATCCCAGATATGATTAGAATCTAACTGAGTCACAGATGCGTCGCTACCTCTAAGGATTAATTTAGGATGCCTCGGATAAGTACGCGTTCCTTATTTCCATCACCATTCAGACCAGAACTTAATAAATGTTATAATGATGTATCAAAATAAGTATTTATTTGGATTATGGTACAGTGTATAGAATAATTTAATAATTTCCTAATAACAGTTTTGTTATTAGGAAGAAATACGTGTGGTTGTAGGGCCTCCGGATTTGAAACCACAAAGATCTTTACCACGCCAGAAATAATTTCATATTTCTAAGAACGTACTTATAGGAAGGTCGATAATTATCTGCCTTGATATAGATTCTAGCCTTTTACAGACATATGAAAATACTAACTAATGACCTTATATTGTTTACAAAGGTACAATGTTTTATATTTTAAATTATTAATAACCCATGACTCCCCTTCTCTTAAATTATAAGCCTCACTTCTTTTGAAAGTAATTTAAGTAACTAATATGGAATTAAATAAGTTGGTATCGACTTACTACTTAAGTATTATCTGAATAAGAATTCTATCCTGGAAATGGTACGATCAACCTATATCATTATAAACCTATCATTGGATACGTATAACATAACATATCATTAACCTATGCCAGCGTTTGCTTATTAAATGAATTCTATGTATGATGATAGTCTACAAATAATTGCAAATAAGTGCAATAGTCGCTACTGAGTAACCTTTAGATACCTGTACATTACTTCATGAGTGGTTGGCGTGTTTCAAAATGCTCAAAAACCGTGTAACCGTTCAAAATAGGTACTTTTCTGCACTTGCACTACATTAATTTCGTGTATTAAGCCACTATCGTATGTGTAATTACGTTAGTACGGTGTAACAGTACGAAATAATAAAAGCGAATCGTGCCATTTGCATGTCCGTCGATTCGCAGACGCTTCTTTCAAAGCGGAGTTCTGGTCGGAGTGAGGGAGAAGCGTGGAGCCGTCGCGTGGAGTTGCTCGCCTACCAAAATGATTATTTTGATTACGTTTAATTTGCATACGGGCGGCAGCGAAGCATTCGCCTCGGGCCAACCCCGCCCGGCGTCGTAACGACCCCTGTACTTTTCTGTAATGTTTTCGCCATTTTCAACAAAATTCCTCACAAATCATATAATTTCAGGCATTATCATGGTTATTACGAAGAAGCGCCCGTAGCCATCGTATCGTAATAGTTCGAACGGAGCTCAAATTCTTGATAACTACGAGTAATCAACATAGAACCTGCCTCGACTGGCTTAATAGTCCGATGTCTTCAATTATTGGTAATATCAGATCCTTAAACGCTCTAAGGAAGCTGACTGGTGGGTTGGTGGAGGATGTGATCGTTTATTTATTGTAAGGTCACATTCCTACATTAATGCTCTATCATTTCGATGTTTCCAATAGGCATCTATATTTCTGGAATTCTTAGAAGGATACATTTAAGTTTAACAACGTATTGCCTATCTATAAAATGGTAAATTATTTAGAATTAGGTAGGAAAGTAGATATTCACGTATTTAGTAGGTAGGTAGGTAATATTTTTTCTTCTTTAGGTTATAACCAATGTACATATACATATGTGTAATACTGGCAGTACATGCGACTTCGTTCGCGCGGATTGTTATATAACCAATCCATCCGTTTGACGTTTGTGTCATTCATTACATACATACATTTCCGATACATCTCTTAGCTGATAACCATAGTTTTCATTAGGCCAGGCTACCGTGGTGCGACCGGCGCGTGCGCATTGGTGCCGTGCGCTCCAATCGCCGGCCGCCGTCACGCCCACGCTCGACACATAACTCTCACGCATTACGTATTCAACATATCCACATTATTCACCATTTACTTAAACGAGACAATTTGAAACTTTATTACAGCCAAAAACATTATTTTGGTTAATTTCGACGCTCAAGGCTAGGCTACATTTACTGACACCAGCTTGTAGTGTTGGGCGTAAAATGTAAAATGCTACGGTAATTTGACACGCATGTGCTTTATTAGGGTAATACAAGTATATTAATCCATCTGCTTTTTTAGGTCCAATTCTTTAATGGGAGTTTTATCCGAAGTTCTCCATGCCTGGCATGCATTTGATGACGGTGGGTGTTGATGTTATACCTATAGGAAGTCGCCTTTCTAAAGCGTCTTTTGAGATATCCACATGCTATTTAAGATCGATAGATACTACACGCCGAAGCATTGAGAAGATAAGGTGCTAGCATTGCATCTACGCTATGCTATGACCGCTTAGGTTTCTCAGAAATTATTTGTTTTACAATTCACGTGGTTAAAACGCCCACCCATGACCTAAAACCCTGGTTTTATAGGTATATACCTACCCTTGGAGAGTTATATCTATAAAATAAGTTAGTCTTGTAGGTAAACATAAATCACACAGAAAATATCTACTAAATGTAGGTATAAATGACACATAATAACGGACCAAAAACTGAGCCTTGGGACACACCAATTTCCATATCTGCTCTTGAATAGAAAGATGCAGGTCAGCGTGATTCCCGTTAAAATTGCAAAACCATTTTAGTCTTAGGAAAATATATTATTCTAATATTATAAACTATTGAAGCGAGACTAACCCTTATGCCTATAGGCTATTTCATAGTCCGTCGAAGCTTTTTAGCGGTATTGGAATTGATTTTACCTCGCTGTACGTTTTAGAGCTTCGTGCTATTATATTCAATCTTGATTTATGTTATGTGCCTATGAATAGATCAAATTGTTTAAAACGTTTCAAGAACACCTGAATGAGATGAACCTAGTTATGGTTTATACATTTTGTTATCTTAAGTTAACAGTCAAATAAGAGCTAGTTTTATTTTTAGGATCATTTAAACAAGGGATATATACTTAAATATAAAATCTGCCTTTTTCACTCTGTTTAGTGCAGATTTACAGAGACTACCTCTATAAATCTGCACTAAGCAGAGCTACAGAAATCTCTACAAATGATATTCCTGCATGATTTTAAATTTTAATATTAAATATTGAGTAATACGACAATATCTAATAATGAATTAGAGCAACAATCAATATCAATTCCATGGATCAAAGCAGTGGTAGACTGCTTTGATTCATGGAATTGATAAGTTGAAGGAAACGCTTTTCCTTTTCGGAAATTCTTTGGTCTGTTTAGGTTCTCCTCTTTGTTTTATCATTTACTCGTAGATGTACCTATGTGAACATATCAACCAGCCCCTTTTAATATTCAATAGATAGATACCTAAGTAAGTAGGTAGGTACATCCTTATAAAGGTAGCTCATACAAATAGACGGACAAACACAGGGACAGAGGGCATAGACTTAGTAAAGGGTTTAAATCATACAGAATCCTAAAAATACAGTCTTCCCCGCAAGCAACTCACAGCTTTATAATGACAGACTTGTCCAGCCGTTAAGTGCACTGGACACGGCGCCGGCGAATTAATCCGCAACAGCTAGGCCCGTGCTGTTATCAGAGCAACGCCGCGGGGCGCGTTTATGTCATCAAGTCCCGGATATCGATGCAGATGATAGCTCGGAATAAACGTCGCCCCAGGCTTCCAATGTCCAATCTTCTCCAATGACATGGTTATGAAAAATATTTTTTTATTTTGATATCGGTTTACAAGCACTGTAGGTACTTTTGTTACAATAAAGAAGCAGCTAATAAGCATTTAACCCACCTGATGGTAAGTGACCACTACCGTTATTGGATATTCTATCAACTCCATATAACCCCCAACTTTTTACAGACGTTGGTTACAGATGCATTGCTACCCTTAGTCTAAGTTGGAACCTATGACTAGTAATTATTTCCCTCAACTCGTTAAGGGTTGAGACGTTAAGCTTCGCGTGAAATCGTGATCTGCATGATGAGATCCAGGTAAAGAAGCAAATTATCACTGATTTCTAATACGCCTTTGATTTCGGACGAGTATAAATAAAGTTATGTCCTGGATTACAAACTCTACATTATGAACCGAAAACCGAAAAAAGATAAATGTTTGTATAAAGCATGTACTAGAATATTATGAAAAGGTATATGCCTACCTAAATATATGTTTGTTAAAACACCATTAAAACTGTATATGAGACATTTAATACATTAGGGCCAATACTCATCAGCTAAGGTTACGGTAAGTAACTAAGTAGTACCTAATAGCTACTATAACATTTTATTCACATTGCACATTGCAATTGCAATGCATTCGAATTGCAGTGCATTCGAATTTTCGATAACCATTTTTAACTCTATTTATTAACTTTAAATGTATACCAAGACTAATAAAAATGTGAGAATCTAAAGTCTTTATCAACAACTTGCTCACTAGGTAGTTATCTACATCATAGAATGAAAATGATATTCAGTTTCTACTGCACTATCAATTAAAAAGTATGAATACAATAAAACACAATAATAGAGTAACTGTCCCATTTAGTATTTAAAATTTCATACGGCTACCTACAATTGTCACAACAGTGCTATTTTGTGCATCAAAAATGCACGCTACGCGACGTTGACGTATATTATAATCGGCGGTTCTCAACTATATTACCGTACTTTTAAAGTTAAAAATAGAAAAATAAACCAAACGTACAATTGTAATTCTTATCATTCTATCTAAACCACTATTAATATTATAGATAAATAGAGAATACGGGCCTTCGAAGTTTCTTTGAACTATTTAATGTAAGTAATTATGTCGTTACTAACTCATAATACATTTAAGTGAAGAAAGAGAAGATTTTTTTATGAATTTGTATGTATTTTTTATTAAATAGAAGTAGAAAACAGTATCTACTTACTTATGGCATGCAGTCCATCAAATGGTAACTGATGGTAAGCGCTCACTGCCGCACATGAACATCTGTTAGCAAGTTTATAGAGAACTGAGGTTCTATCTAAAGTCAATCATAGAAGCGTTGCCATTTTCGTGGAAAAATTTATATACAAAAAAAACGCGTCATATACGCCAACCACACCCGCCAACAAAATTCTTAGCTAAAATGAAACAAATTCAGCTTTATTATGAAAATAATAAATATACCAGTTAAAAAATATCAATATGAGACCAGTTGAATACAATACTTATGTGTTTCTTGAATGGGAAACTAGACAAGTTTACAAGATTTTTATAACTTCGCGATCTTTCTCTAGGGTTTCATTCGTTTTTCACCATGTTTACCACAGTAAAAAGTATGCTATGTGTTAATTCAGAATATAAACTACCTTTATACAAAATATTATCAGCGCAATTGGATAAGTATAAGTTACAAACATCCATCCATTCTCACAAATTTTCACATTTATAGTAATTGTTATAACATCACATATCGGAGGATTAATTCTCGGTACATTCTCTTCCTCTACTGGAGTCAAGAAAAACAAAGTGAGATCCGGCAATACGGGAATAGAAGTATTGAGTCGGCTTAAGTTTGAGGACATGAGGCTTAATCGCTCTAGATTTTCCATGTAGAATAGCCCCAGTTTTTATTGGCGTAACTGGTATTTTCTATGCATAATAGGCGAGTCCAAGATTATAGGGACGCTATTTGCTATGATACTAGTGTTTCCGTGCGACTGGTAACGGGGCCACATTAACAAAAGATGCAGTTTTATTGTAGCTTATGCTGCTATATTATTTTCCATGGAAATCACAAAGGAATGGTCTTTATACACGTTTCGCTGTATTCTTTATTATAGACTGCACGGTATTGTCCCGTGTACTTCGTTGGGAAATTTTCCACCTTCTATTAACCTACTTCGTCGGAAAAAATTTACTGTATTTATGTCTACTATTATTTATATTTATTTTTCGTATTTTCTCTGTACTCAATCATTGATTTGCATATAGGGTTGGCCACAAATTCAGTAAGTACCTACCTACCTAAGTAGTGTAAATTAGAGTCTAAAATACACACGAAAATTTTTAATCGATGTTGATTTAAAATAAAAAAAACCTGTTGTATATGATTGTATACCTACCTAATTACATAATACACAGGGCTAAAAGGTTTAATGTGTAATTGAATACGCTGGTAAACAGTTAGGTATTTATTAAGTGGTTGATTATATTCCTGAAAGTGAAAATGAATTAAAATAGCGAGAATATACTTAAATCTAGAAACAACCACACATGTAGGAATACATGTGATAAAATCATAAACATACCTACAATCAATTCAACAATTTGCATATTAACAATAAATAATTAAAGGGCAATATAAACTTAACATGTCTATAACCATGTTTAATGACCTGAATCGTACAATAAACGTAATAAATATATTTAAAATGCAATAACATAGGATGTGGGACGACGGGATTCAACGAATCCCTTTTTTCGATAATTACAAGTTACAACAGACCGCATCAAAATAAATGCGACATAAAACTCTATTTTATTGCTCTAAATTGACATAAATTTGACGAAAATTGTAATATAATTAACATATTTCTCAAATTGTCCCTTTTGACGACACGAACGGTTATTTATTAATGTGAATAGTGCTATTAATCAGCCGTACACAATTTGATAGATCCTTCTTTATGGATAGGATCAATCTTACTTAAAGTAAAAAAGGCTAGGATACAGTCTTAAATTCATAGTAATCCTTATAATAATACATAGTAGGTTTGTACATATGTATGTACTATACCTACTGTATGTATGAGCGTTAACAAACAATGAAAGAGGTATATTTTAAAAGAAACATAATGTATTAATTTAAATAACGAAATATAATGTCTAACACGATTGGTATATCTAATTATACTATTAATTTTTACAGATTGTTATTGTAGATGCATATGATTTTAAACGATTTTCAACAATGCATTTTTCTCCTTAAAGACTGTTAAATAAGTAACTACTAAGTACAACATTAGGAACAAATCCAAACCACGTGATCTATTTTTGACAAGTTTTAAGTCCCCTCCCTCCCCTTGGTGACCATCCGTAGTATGTAAGTAGTCCCCTCCTCCCCCTCTAGTTTTCTCGTCAGGTAATTAAAGCTGGTGTATATCTGGTCCAATTTTATAGAAATCTGAGTGATTGTGTTATCTATCCATTGAATTGACGACATATGTGCGTCAAGTATCCGGCCGATTTGAACAATAGGATTATTGATGTCTTGATTCCTGTTTGTCTCGTTAATATGACTGATTACCTCTTTTAAGTCTTCAGACATCTGCCTGATTTGAGTTTCTAAGCTCTCCGCTAAGAAGTACATTTTTTCTCTTTCAGAATTCCAGGTTTTATGTCCCGGTTCATCTAGCAACTTCTTCATCGGAGCCAGCAACTCTTCCAGCGCCTTCTCTTCAGCTAGCATGAAATTTAGTTCATACTCAAAATTTCGTTGTTCATCCTCAGCTCCTACGATTGCTTTGTTCAGTTGTTCTATTTTCTCTCTGTTGGAAAATAGCTGCTGGTCCCGAGCGTTCAGCTGCATGACTTTGTCGAAGAAGATCAGTTCGAGTTCTTCAAGATCCTTGGTCCATCTGTTGATGTTTTCCTCTAACTCATCGAAAGATGTCACCCGAGTCGGAGTGGCAGCCGTAGTAATAGTAGAACTGTTATGTGGTTTAATCGATTCATGTTTATCCATCTAAATCTATATTAACGATACCTATTTTACAATTTTAATTTCAATAAGTTCCTAAAATGACATAACTTATATGACATGACAAAATGTCATTGAAGAGATTTCCAATAAATTATGCAGAGATGCATACTTTCTTAATTTTATTTTGTAGTTTTTTCAAACAATATATTAACTGAAACCGAACCCATAACTTACGTAAACATACTTTAAAATACTATTAGAAATTAAAAATTGCTGTATTTTTGTCACATTTATTTTTTATGACATACAGACAGTTAAATAGTATCAAATTAAATAAAAAGGAAATCATTAAAATATGTAATAAATGTATTTTTTATTTTTTATACCATCAATGCGTAAACTACTTAAATTGATTAAAGACTCTTGGAAGTATACTTTTAATAAAACAACATTCAGTTACAACGACACACAATAATTCACGAAAACGTGTTTTGGCACATCCATTTTTTGGCCGAAACCGAAACTAAGGCCGAAATTAGATTTTTTAAGCCGAAACTGGCCGAATCCGAACTTTCGGTCGATCACTACTTATAATACTTTACAATTTGAACGTTTTTTTAGGTATTTCATATGTATATCATATATGTCTTGCTTCCAATTAACTTTTTTTTAATGTTTTCAAAGATCAAAATGGAACAATTTTATACACATCTTGTGTTAAATACATACGTATATCTACCTATTCCATATTATTCACTCAAATGCATCTGTAAACAGGACTTATGGACTATAAATTACTTTTTATTCATTTATTATTTACTTTAAATATTTAATTCCTAAATACCCAAAACTATTTTGGGCTTACTGTTTCTTTGCTTTTAGTTATATTTAAATAATTTTACTTTACTTTATCCACCAAACCCTTGGCTATTTGTTATGCTATTGCCTGCAAGATGGCGTAACCGGCCATGGTGTTAGTTTTGAATATTTTTAATAGATGGCGTTGCAGAGTCATTTTAACGTCTTGAACATGCTGAAAATAGTATCTTTAATAAATGGAAGTAATATATAATGAATAAAACAAAGTATTTTTTTTTACAAATAATTTATTTATTTTTAAATTGGTGTAGTAAGGGAGACATACTTATCCGAGGTGTCCAACTTAATCCTCTATACTAGCAATGCATCTGTGGCCAACCTCACGTTAGACTAATCTTAACTGGAGTTGATTACATAATTATGTCCATGGGCGGCAAGAAGATTACACGCTCGTTTGTTACTTCAATACAGTGCTGGATTAGCCACGTAGCAAGTGTAGCAAACCCTATGGGCCCCGCGACTCTAGGGGCCCTGCGGTCCAACACCTATTTTCAGGGATGTCAAAATAAGCGATTATTTAATAAATCGACTATTTTTTTTAATAATCGATTTTAATTAATCGATTTGTTGAACATATAATTATTTTCGATACCTATTTTAACAGCAGCTCTATAATACAATTACTTACAATGCCGTCTATGTCCATTATTTATGGTGTTTTGCATAAAAAAAAGTCAACCAAACCGTTTAAAATAACCAAAACGTTTGGGGGGCTAAATTTATAAAAAAAAAAAACAATAATTTTTGAAGATTTTTTTCATTTGAAAGTAAAATCGATTAATATATAAATCGATTTTTCCCCAGCCAAGTCACATCCCTACGAGTTCTTTAAGCAAATCATAATGTATGAGTATAATTTGTTGAATTGCTGATTTGATATTGAAAGTGTCATCTCTAAATTTGCCCATATTAAATTGAGAAAAGTTTATTTGTAACAGAGTTGTGAGATATTTAATACCTTTAAGTTAAGCCTATAACACACCAAGGGCCTCCTGATAGAATTTGCTACAGGCCCCGCACTGGCTTAATCAGGCACTGCTTCAATACTACAAAAAGAAAATTATAACGTATAGGTATAACGTTTAGCAATAGATAAATAAATGAAAAGATATAGTTGTTAATACTAAAGAACACTTTGTCGATAAAAAAAATTGTCACTAGAGTTTATGTCACTATTTTTGTCACAAAAAGATTTGTATTCGTAATACGTAAAGTGGCTACTTTAATTAAATAATTATTCGCCTTTCTTTACAAACAGCGCGTACAAAATTTGCACAGCGCTTATTACAGTAGGTGTGTATTAATTAGTACGTTTCTTACAAACAGTATACAATGAGCCCCTTACATTTATCGCAGATGGTAAAAAAGCTCCCATCGCTACCGACCCCGCCTACAACGAACACTGTTCCCTATATTGTACTGAAGCGGAACCTAATTGTGGTGCGACATGCAACGACTGATGGTGACTGATGACAGGAATCGAATAATAAATAAAACAGATACCCAAACATTACAATACAGCATACATACATACAATCTAAACGTTAAAGATATATAAAAATCTTATTTGCATTGCATACACCTAAAACTATCTAAAATATTGTAGGCCTTCGTTTGTTGTATTTAGGTATAAAAACATAGGTATAGGTTGCCGGCTCACTTGTGTAACAGCGAGCCGGCAACCTATACCTATCACTTGTGTAACAGCGAACATCTTTGTTCTTCCGCATCTGTGATCAAGTACAGATAGAACCCCTGCACTATATGAAGTTGCTTACAGATGGTCATGGGCGGCAGTGGCACTTACTATCAGGTGGACTGCCTGCTCGTTTGCTACTGCAATGCAATGAAAACAGGTATTTATGTATTAACATAAATACCTGTTTTATGCTATGTATGCATCATATCTATTAAGATATGATGTATGCATCATATCTATTAAGATATGATGCATACATATCAATATCTTTATGAATAGTTGTGCAGTTGAAACAAGTACCACTATAAATAAATATAATCATATTTAATTACTATAAAGCTCGTTCCAACAGTTTTAGTTCATTCTAAGTTAGGAGTAGCAATCTCAGGCCTGATAAAACTAATCTTTATCACAGATGACCTTTGACGACAACAGCCAGTTACAATCAGGTGGACTGCGTGCTCGCTTGCTCGTTTCTTTTACAAATATAGCAAATGAATAATAATAACAAAAATATATATTTTTAATATTTAAAATATTTTATAAAGATCACGTTATTCAAGCACGCGCCTAAAGAATTTTAGCACGCGCCAGCAGCTGTGGCGACGCAGGTCACGGCAGGGCGGATAGGGCGGTCAGGGCGGCGCAGAACTGCTTTGCCGATTATTGATTACTAAAATAGAAACATAATATGTAACAGAATCTATAATGTTAGAAAAGTTCATGTATAATGTAAATACAATTCATATAGTTTATACAATGACATGGGTTTATCATCTGAAACACCTGGATTTTTAAAACTATCAGAATATTCAATAAATAATTGATATAAATATTTATCTTCAGTTGACTTCTTTATCAGACTAAAGTAGCAAACGAGAATGCAGTCCACCTGATGGTAAGTGGTCACTGCCGCCCATGAACACCTGTAAGCAACTTCATACAGAACAAGTGTTCTATCTGAAGTCGATCACAGATGCGTTGCTACTTCCGAGGACTAGGATCTTCGCCTCAAATACCAGTATGCCGGCAACTACACGCTTCCACCGAAACGTAAGAACTCCTTCACGCTAGAAATAGGTGCAGCGGTGGTACCCCGTCGGTCGAACTACACTGGCTCTACCTCTTGGCAAGACTTTATGGTCATTTGTGATTTTAATTATATAAAATAAAAGCGTGATAAATACCGTATTTTTTATTCGTTGATGTCCCGAAATGTAGTCAGCGTGGGATTATTGAAATAATCCTCGTCATAAAACAAGACATGGTTACATGGTGTTACCAGGAAGATCGGCAGCTGCATGGGCGGCGAGGGCGGCGCGGGCCCGCCTCGCCGATTGTTGAACCTCCAACACACGAACAAAACACCCTATAAAGTAATTTCGTTATGCTTTTTATTCTTAACGGCTCCCAGCATTGTGCGTTTTAAGATGATTTTAGGTAATTAATAACACATTTAAAGTACAATGCACTTAGTACACGTTTTTGATTTATTATGCTTGGGCAATTTTGAGCGATTAAAATTATTTTTCCTGAATTGTAGCATAACACAAAATTTGTTGAGTTTCGTAATTAATTGGAATACATTTAATCCTAAAATTAAAGGATCTGGCAATATTATTGTTTACAACACAAGTCTGTTTTCAACAATAATGTAGCCAGACTCTTGTCAACCTTCTAACTTCCATACCTGATAACTACCGTACTTTATCAGAGCATCAAGCACTGATTTCTACAGAAAAAATGATTTGGAGGTAAGTACATATTGAGTTAGAGGTACATACCTACTAAATGTTGTTGGCAGCTTCACTACTGATAGTTTTGTTTAAAATGTTTCCATATACATTCACTATTACCTAATAGTTTTCTTTATTATTTTTATTTGCTCTATTATAACGTGATTAAACTTATGTGATTAAACGTGATACTTAATAAAATTATA
>DWNE01006078.1:0-13377 GCA_018249875.1 Cecropterus toxeus | reverse complement strand
GACGAATCTATAAGAGTTCCGATTTTTGCTACGGAACCCTAAAAACCCGACTGCGTAAAACAATTTTTTATTTCTAATGATATATCTAATTTAACGATTTATATGGGAAAAAAATAAAATAAAAAAAAGTAGATACTATAATATAGTGAGGATTTTTTTTACTACTTATTACGACAATATGGGTTATCAAATGAAAGCTTGTAAATAGAACAATCTACTACCTGTAACTATTTGTATTTCACATAAAACAAAAAATGCTCCAGGGTTGCATGATAAAAAATAATTATGTTGGCTAATATTTCCCATTTCGACATTTAAGTTCAATTTTTTTCCGTTTTGGCTTCTAGCTAAATGCGCTTTATCAACTAAGCTACTATTGTTATAAAATTTCAGCAGTATTTATTTGAATTTGAAATAATTGACAATATTTTTATATAGTTTTATTAAACGACGATAAAAATATAATTGGCAACCGCTGCACAAAGTGAAGTCAAACGTTGCAACCCCATTACATTAACCCACCTCTGGGGATGCATTGAGCGCATGTGTGCACACTTGGTTGTACTCGTACTCATTACTTGTTATTACTAACAATGACTTCAATTTAAGATAACAATCAGAAGAATCTACGAAGAAGGCCTAGAACTCTCTCATTCTGAGAGAAGACCCGTGCCCAGCAGTGGGACAATAATGGGTTGACGATAATGAGGATGTATTTAATTGACTGTTTGGATAAAAAATGAATTATTTGTTTCGAAGACTAAATGAAAATAGTGTTGTAAAGTGCATTTTTTTTAATTTTGACGTTTTACACTAACTTGGTTTACATTACAAAATAATAAATACTAAGGACTTGGATTTTTAATGTAAATCTTTTAAACGACTTTATTAATTTCCCGTGGTTTATTTATTAAAAAAAAATACATGACGTACATACAGAGAACGTTAATTTTTATATAGAATAGAAAAAATATTTATTTATTCAGTAAAGGATGCTTAAAATAAGAAAGCTTGACAAATTACACACGATTAAAATTGTAAAAGTCGAAAATCATTTGTTAATTTATCAAGGCTGAAATAGCTTAGTGATCTGTTTACTCTACATCATTAATAAAGATTGGTAATGATCACTAAGGAGGGGTAAACAATTTAATCATTAACTTTTAACGAGGGGTTGTGAAATTGTATAAATGTTTTTATATAGGTCATGATATCTATTGCTCTATAAATGATTAACGCTGCCGACGAAGATAGATTTTTTAAACTTGCGCCTCTTAGGGTCTTGTTTAATTAAAGAGAGTACTATGCGGACAATCTATGGCAGAACTATCTGTGTGTCAACTAAATAAATTCATCCATCTATTCTGACACAGATTGCCTTTGACGTTAGTAAGATATATTTTATAAGGATTGTTATTTAGCAGGTTGGTCATTAATGCTTTGTTACCCCTAAAAAAATAAAACAAAATACAACGTTCCCACCAGGATAACCCGAAAACCGTATAGTTTTTTCTACCTTGCAGGACAGATCTAGGCAGCAACACACCGATGGCTCGTATTTTTCCTCTGTATAATAAACTTAACATGAACCTACTAGATGATGTCCTAGATGTCCACCATGATAGCACGGTAATATATAGATACTGTTACTGTGATGATAGTTACTCCACTTTTTCAGCCAACCTCAAAAAAACTGACAAATTCTTATTTATTTATTTATGCACAGAGAAATCAAATACAAGATAGTTTAAAATTAACAATAAGTGCAAAGGTACAGCTTATTATTATTATTATGCTATTAACCTCTTATCCTATTTATTTGTTAATTTTGTTTATATTTATAGTTTATTTCTCAAACTATAGGTATACAGTTTATTTCTAAGCTACATTTATTGTCAAACATATTTAATGCATGTTGTGGTTACCTGTTATAGTAAGAATTGTTATTAATTTAGATTTTTATACAAATGTATATACCTACCTTATAAGAGAACGTTGGTAACCTAAATAAATAAATAAATAAAACTTAGCTGAAACACCTCGAATAGTCGGATCTCCTTTACCACATTTTAGAACTTGATATGAAGTAGCAAACGAGCAAGCAGCCCACCTGATGGTAAGTGGTTACTGCTGCCTATGGACAAATGTCCATAGGCAGTAGTAACCACTTACCAATGTAGTATGTAAGCAACCTCATATAGAACAGGGGTTCTATATGGAGTCGACCACAGATGCGTTGCTACTCCCAAGGACTGAGATGGTCGCCTCATATGAAAGTGAGCCGGCAACCACACCCTTCCACCGAAACGCAAGAACTGTTTCACGCTAGAAATAGGTGTGGCAGTAGTACTTCCCCGGTCAAACTACATTGATCCTACCACCTAGCAATATCACCGAGTTCCACCCGAAGTTGGTTATAGTTGTATACCTTAAAGAACTAAGTTGAAACCCTTCGAATAACTATGACTTTCTTACCACATCCTTCAGACCAGAACCCTGAAGCGCTTAACATTGGTGTTATTACGCAGAAATAGATATAACGATTATGTCTCCGGGGTTGCACCACAAAGGTTTCTTTCCTTCAAACACAACCGTTTCAAATAGCACAATATATCACTTGTAAATTTTTGTTTGCTTGTTAGAAAATATAATTATGCTATTTATAGGTTGTCCCTGTAGTAGCAGGACCATAATAGGGCTACAGTATCCTCTGCCTGTCGTGAGAGACTACTAAAAGGCTGTCGGAGTTGTGGCTGGAAAGAATGGGAGCTCGAACCGTCCAGCTAAGTGACGCCGGGGAGGACAGTGGCATGTGTGCTCGCATACCGTCGTCGATACGATGAGAATTAATGCTTACCGGGAAGTTGAAGATCCTGGAGTCCTCAATACAACGCTGAGGACGGCCACCAGAGTGGTTTTAGTGGGGCAAAAATCCCACATATCCCGGCGTTGCTTCCAATGCGTCGAGAATTTTTGAAAGTTTCCACCTCGAAAACAACAATAAGGTTAATTATAGGTTATTTCGTAATTACGTAATAAAACTAGACACTAGACTAGACATTTTCTACACTCATAACCCCACATTAGGATTTTCGCCTGTGTCGTGGGTACCATGGACACACAAAGACGAATACACAAACACCCAGACCCATAACATAATCTAAACTCATCATTCAGATGTCTGTCTGGCCGGGGGTTGAACCCGGAACCCACTGCGTGTCAGACCGGTTTGGTAACCGCTGGGCCACTCGGGTCGTCTAACTAGACATCCACTAGCTGCCAGGTATTCATGAAACAAAAACCCGTAGAAATAAAATAAGCTATCTCAAAGCTAATAAAAGCTACAGTAAACAATACCAGCCATCATGAGCTTCAAATAAGAACACTCATAAAAGAATCGTCTAATGAAATCTGAACAATGCAAGCGCATTAAAACTTAGGAGACAAGTTTTTTTATGATTTCATAAGGAACGCGTCTCAATGTGATTATTAAAAAATATTTTTTGTTGAAGCATTGTGTTGTGCCTTGGAGTGTGTAGTTATGTAGATATTTATAAATATTTTTTTAGT
The DNA here is from genome assembly GCA_018249875.1 of Cecropterus toxeus. Taxonomy (NCBI): domain Eukaryota; kingdom Metazoa; phylum Arthropoda; class Insecta; order Lepidoptera; family Hesperiidae; genus Cecropterus; species Cecropterus toxeus. The sequence goes on along the minus strand of DWNE01006078.1, from coordinate 9,807 downwards.
CTCTAGATTTCATATAAGTTATCAATCCTGGATCGAAGGCCAGGTGTTAGAAGTAAAGTAGATACGTCCGAGAAAGTAAGACTATCATACCTATTTCTAACGTGCCATGCATTTCGAAAGTGACGTTACTGGCTTACTTAAAATGAGGCTACCATATTAGCCTTTAGGAGTAACAACACATCTGTTTTAATAATTAATTAATATGCTGTTTTTATGAACTTGGTTACAAGTGTGTTTGGGAGCAGTGACCAATTCCCATCAATTTCTACGTGCTCGTTTGCTATTTGATTCTTTGGAAAAAATCTGTATAGATTCCGTTTCGAACGATTTAGCGCCATTTTATTTATTTCGGATAACTGTACAAGTAGAGATGTTCATCAACTTCTTAGCCGACTGCTTCAGGAGGAGGGTAATGTTTTTCGAGCGTCAGTATGTTTGTTAGTCTGTATATCCATTTCTTTGGCACGCTCAACAGCCTAAACGGCTGGACGAATTGTGACGTATGACATATCATTAGAATCGTCTCAGTTTGCATTGTGACATAAGCTATATAATTTTTAAAAATGACGCCTGCAAAAAAGGGGAAAAGAGGGGGGGGGGGCAATTTTTTTACTACTACGACAATATGGGTGTCAAATAAAAGCTAGTAAATAGACCAATCTAAGGATAATTATACTCGTATATTGTAATACTTTTACTTGATTATTTCGACTAAAACTCATATAAGCGTTAAATTAAATATATATCATTATGAACAAAAATTTTGTTTTAAGGAGTCGAGTTTTTTTAAATGTTTTTAACGATGTTACGAGTTTGAGAAACCTAATGTTACAATGACCCGTGTTTTATAAGTACTAAGCATATTTTAAATCGCTTGTAGCTCGCACGTTGTAGTGAAACACTCGAGTTTGAAGCACAGAAACCAGTTTTTCATTTACACGGTTTTAGTGGTGATAAAATATAATTAAAATATTTTATACTCGCCGTATCTCCGCTTGCTTTACGGTTGATACGGGCCCCCTTTAAAGGAGTGGGTTTAGGTTTGGAACACAATAGGGAATAGTTTAAATTTAATTCACAATAAGGGAGCATAATATATATCCGAAGCATTCCAGCTTAGTCCTCGAGGGTAGCAACTCATCTGTGGCTAACCTTGGTAATACTTTGATCTTATCTTTGATCTGGGGTTGAATATAGATGTCAATGGGCGGCAGTGGCCACTTACCACCAGGTAGACTGTGTGCTCGTTTATTTCTTCCATATTACAAAAAATGTTAAAAAAGATCACTAAATAATTGGAGACAATTTCACTTTTTTCATAATATTTTATGGCAAGCGAGGTGGTAGTAAACCTGATGGTAAGTGGTCACTGCCACCCATGGAGATCTGTAAGTTCTAAGAGAGGGTCTATCCGAAATCAATAACAGATGCGCTGCTACTGCCGAGGACAAAGATGGTATATGGTATATCATATGGAAGTGAGGTGGCAATCACACTCTCACTTGGGAGGACCGAAACTGTCCGTTGTTGTTCTGTCGGTTGTATTTGCCAACCATGGATATCTGTAAGAAACTTTTAAGAGAGATTCCATCCGAAGTCAAGAGATGATTCATTATTTACGAAATTTAGGTTGTATTATCAGTTATCATCATGACCTATCACAGTCTCATTTGATATCCATATTGTCGTGATAATAAATTCGTACCCACCTATCCATCACAAGCTATTAAAAAAAATTCCTAGGACTACGGGTCATATACCAAATTCATTTTTTTAACTTAAAATCCATCTTTAACTTATTAAGTTCCAGTATATCCCAAGCCTAAAACACTAAACATAATCAAAAATAGTGAGTTTCGCGAAATTAACAATTCTGCTAGCGTGTTTTATATCCCAGCGCCACTCCCGTCCAGGATTTTTATGAATACTCCAGTTAAACTACTTTCCATATAACAGCTATGTCATGATTTTAGTTAAATTTACTGTAATATAAAATAGGGCTCTAAAAAGGGGTACATGTAACTATGCCAAACTTTATATAGTCGTTCTAATTTATTATTAGCTTAGGGCTGTTTTTAGAACCTACGCTTACATCGATATGTATGTATGACTCGTCGATACGAATTTAGGTGAGACTCCAGCAAAATATTTTTGGTTCTCTTACTAAACATAAATGGGCGGCTGACTTTTTATTTACTGCTAAAATGTTCGTATACGTTTCATAAGGGAAACAATAAATATCATAGGAAATTGAAAGGAAAGAAGGATGGAAGGAAGGAAAAAATAATTAAGAAGATGGTGTTAATGATGCAGATGGCACGAAAGTAAAAGAAATCCATACCTACATCAATACTAACCATTAATAAAAATTAAATTGAATTATTAATACAAATACAAGTTCCGCGTGTTCAAATTCCGTTCCATACAAGTCTGATACGAAATGCGTCCCGGGTTTGATCCCCGACCCTGGTCTAAACGACGAATTCATATATTTGCTTTGAGTTTTAGCGTTTGTGTATTTATCTTTATACGTGTAAAACTTCCATGATAAGAAAACATCCAAATGTGGGACTATGAGTGTAGACAGCGTTATCATTTTAATAACATGCATTTACTGTGCAACGTTTGACATAAATCAAAAAGCACTAAGTTCCTAACAGCTAAGGTGTGGTACGCCGCACCTAGTTTGTATAAATCGCCTTTAAATTCCTTCAGTATGCAACGTCGCTTGTTATAATAAACAGAGCATCAGTCGTTCTATATCCGCTTTGTAGGGTAACCATGAAGTACATCATTTAATACCGTACTTATTCGTTCTTTTTTTCAGCCAAGTGATCTTCTTAATATTAACTATGTTATGTTAACTAAGTAGGGTGACAGGTATGAACAAAACAGGGTTATTGAAGACATTATTTATAAAAACTTTAATAAGAACATGATCTCCATACATTTTAATATCTTTAACGTAACGTTGTTTACATTTTATCTCTAAACGTTGTTGTGTTCTTGTTAGATCTGCAGTAAGGTATATACGCGAGTTTACCACTGAGTTTTAACGGGGAGCAACGTAATATATGCTAACATTATATAAAACTATTATCCATTTTTAGACTCATGCGCGTTTGCTTTCTTAAGTCCATAAAAATAAATTGTAAAATTATTTTCTTAATTTATTTTGCATTTACACTTGCGAAATTAGTAACCATACAAATATTAGGAAGCCCACGAAACTTCAATTTTGTGGTTACCTTACATATAACTCATAACATCCGCATGATGAATGCAGTAGCTGTTAGTCCACTGGTACACCTCATGATAAGCTATATTTAAATTTTGTGGAAAATGCAAAGGTAGTCTTAAAAAGGGGTTAGTATTTTTTTTTATAATATGGAAGTAGCAAACGAGCATGCAGTCCATATGATGGTATGTAATCACTGGACATCTGTCTTTCCTGGGGTTAGCCACAGATACGTTGCCACCACTGAGTATACCTTCCTTACCACACCCTTCAGACTAGACCACATCAATGCTATACACTGCTGTTATGAGGCAAAATAGGTGTGACGGTGGTTCTTCTGGTCTTTGAACAATAACTAATTAAATAGTTAAAAAATAGCCGGCTAGCTAGCTAATTAAATAAGCTATTTTTAGCCGGCTATATAGAGGCCTAGAGTGAATTAAACCTAATACATAGCATAGCTACACCATGAATTGGGTTTACCTGCGCTTATAGTTGTTTCACATCACTAAGACTAAAATATTGTCGGTCTATGGGTAAAATAAATAAATAAAAAGTATAATTTTTATCGTATCTCTATAGGTTTAGTAGTAGTATAGTTTATTATACATTTATTTTATTAAAATAAATAACAATAATCATATCTTAAACAGGAACACCGCCCTCTTACGAAGCATAAAATGAGAATATTGCAAATGGCGTCGAATGGCGTTGGACTGATAGGTGAATTAACGCGCCCGTTATTAAACTTAGTTGTAACTGCAAATATTCTGCACGTTAATGGTTCAATGTTCAACTTTGTCATCACCTGATAGGTATAATCTGCCATCGAAACAAAGGAAAACCCGGATATGTGCGTCATGTTTTCAGTCAAGGAGTCTATAATATTGAACCTATAGTAATTAAAATTACATAAAAAATATATTAAACTAATAATTACTGCATTATATTGTACATGAAATTGAAGTTAATAATGAACATGAAATGTAACTGAAAAAACAACTCTTATTATTATAATAGTAATAAAATCGATAAAGAACTATTATTGCATTGTCCTTGTATAAAAAGGATATTTTTTTATACAAGGTCAAGCGTAAAATACATGGTGCATACATATCGTACATGTACAAATGGTACGCAAATATCACAATAAATATATTTCATCATACATTCAGCATACATACAATTGAATATAAAAACACTAAGACCAAATTATTTATCAACCATTTCTTAAATTTGAGACTCAGGTTCCCATTACATTTGAAAATCTTTAGATGACGACTACTTCGCTGCATGGAACGTCAATTTAACCGAATTAACTACCAATTTGAAGCAACCTCAAAATTTCCATGAAAAAGTGGCTTTATAAAGAATGCCACAAACGCCTACAAAGGGCGCTAATAGCCTAAGGGACAAGAAATTAAATCTTGGAAACCTACAAAACAATTACGTAAGAGGAAAGAGTTGATTAAAAATGCATGTCTAAAGTGGCTCACCCTTTGCTTTAAAAGGGCGAAGTCAGGTGTAAAATTGGAGAAGTGTCTGCATTTGTCGGGCTTAATTATTGAATTAATCTGGCCCTTTCTGCATTCGAGACACGAATTAGTGTTACCTTTGAAGGTAAGGTTAAAGTGCTTAATGCAAAAGGAACAGCTACTCTTTTTAAAGGATCTTCTGAAGAACTTGCTGATTTTCCACTTCATTTTACTGGTTAAGTATTAAATTAAGGGCTCTGTTAATTAAGCGGTAATGATCTTGACGACCAATTTTACTTTCATTAGTAGTTGATGGAGTTAGTGTCCTTTTTTGTCTTCAAAAATTAATTTTTAACCTGTTAATATGGATTTAACTTAGTCTATTGTTTTTAAATTATCTGTATTACCATATTGGAACCTAAAAGAAACAACTTCTAGATAACATATAAATTATATAAATAAACATAAATTAAAATTTGATTGTTTAATGAATTATTTTGAATTCTAGTTAAAAAAATATGACGTGATAATAAAACTTTTGATAATTTTGTAAATAATAATTCACAACCGCATAAACGTTGTCCCAAAAGATGCAGCAGAAGCTAGATTTTAAATTCGAAATCGGGAACAGGATGTATCCAATTAAGTTCACGTCGCGAATGACAGATGACTGTTCCCTCTAGAGATCTGGGATATTTCCGTAACGATGTCGCAATGCACTAAGATCTATTCGAAAGGAATAATATGAGATGAGACGACATGACGTCGAATATAATGATTTGCGAAGGATAAAGAAATTTTCAAACGCAAATTTAAATATTTATGTAAATATAAATAATATTTCAGAATTTTTGAAGTGTTGCACTTGAATATTATTTAACATGGTACAACGAGTATTATTTAGCCGGAGAGGTGCCACCGTTAAATTATATCTAACGGCTCAATCTTATATATCATCTTAGTTCCTTGAAGTAGCCTCGTATTACAGATAGATTGACTTTCGATAAAACACTAGTGCTATATATTTTTTTATCACATTGATGTAGAAAATGAGCATGCAGGCCACTTGATGGTAAACGGTTAATACCGCCCAGGATATCTGTAAGCAACTTCATATAGAACAGGGATTCTGTCTGAAGTCGATCACAGATGCGTTGCTATTTCTGAGGACTAAGATGGTCGCTTCATACATAAGCGAGCCGGCAACCACACTCTTCCAGCGAAACGCAAGAATTGGTTCACGCTAGTGATAGGCTACATTGGTTCTACCACCTTAAAGCCTTGTTTACATATAAATCCTTGTTTACATATAAAATTATGAATTATAATTTGGTTGCGTGAATGAATGTATACATAAATAGACACAATAATTTAACTTCTTCTCATTTTGCTTTATTCTTCATTCCTAGCTTTATGATAGTGGGGTTGATGATTATAATTAAGAAATCTTATCAAACAAAACTAGATTGGAGTCACAAAATTTAATCGCTTTAGCTCGTTTCCAATTAAGCGGGCGAATGATTGATGGTTGCGGTGTCTCTGGAGAATCAAATAGGAAAACGTTAATCTGAAGTACATTGTAGTTTGACACATCTTACAGGAATAATTTTATAATTTTAGCCTTTTATAGATAAAATACTTTTGAAATATTTAGTAATATCTGACATTCTCTAATAATATAATTACTTAAAAAAACACAGTAGCACTAGGGAAGTACCTGATTGTGCATTATGTACATTTTTATATTCAGCTCACTTTCATATGAGGCGACCATCTCAGTCCTCGGGAGTGGCAACGCAACTGTGGTCGGCTTCAGATACAATTCTTGTTCTATATGAAATTGCTTACATAATTATGTCCATGGGCGACAGTAACCACTTAACCATCAGGTGGACTGCTCGTTTGCTACTTCATATTTATAAAAAAAAAAAAAAATGCAGAAAAGTCAGTTACGGTAACTGCGGCGCGAGTTCCATGGTTTTTCCGATCTCAAAAAATACCCAACGCGCCTAAAGATTTTCTTTAAAAATGAATAGGATTTCAAATTACTGGTATTTCTTGAACAACAAACATTTGTGTCTGTTAGTGGAGGGTATTTTTGTTAGCAATTTTTATTAAGAAGTCAATCACACATGTGTTGGTCCTCCCGACGCCTAAGATGATCCTCAATGTAATTAGGATGGCAGCCACACCTTTTCAGCGGCATGCAAGAACTGCATCACGCTAGAAATAGGTGTGACTAGGGTGCCTTCCCAGTCAAACCATACCTCGCAAATAAAATAAATTATTAAGAAAAACCGGCCTAGTGCAAGTTGGCGTCGCGTAAGAAGGGTTCCCTATCATTATCTATAGTATAGATTGATAATAGTGGAAGGTATAGATTCTATACAAAACGGCAAAAAAATACGTTTGTTGTATTGGACTACCTCTTTAATATTTAGTTTATTCTGTTTTTAGTATTTCTTATTAAAGCGTCAACAGAAATACATCATCTGTAAAACTTTCATATGTCTAACAATCATAATTCATAAGACACAGCTTGGTGACAGACAGACGAACAGACGGCTAAACGGACAGCGGAGTCTTAGTAACAAGGTGCTTTTTTTTCCTTTTGGTACGAAACCCTAAATAAAGGAAAAATGAGATTGAAAACAGTTACATCTACATATTTTTGCCACCCATTTTACATGAAACGATTCAATCAAGGCCCGATAGTTTTATATCGGCCACAAACGTAATATTGTTAGGGTCGATATGTACGTGAAGAGGCTGATCGTGTCGGAAGCCAGTCATAAAACTTTACGAACCGCCGCCCTCTTCACCTATCTGTGACAATCATCTTATTGCACAGTGTAATACCGAAATAGAGATTTATAGGACACTCATTTATAATCCTCTGCAAGAAGCATAATAAACCCATTATTATCCCCATTATTCGTCATTACCTCACTAATGAGTATGGGTCATAATAAACCCATTTTTATTCGCAGTTAAGGACAAAGGTATGCTAAAAACAATCAATATTTCAGTATAATAAAAATGGGTTTGTTTTGAAAAAGTCAATTACGGGGTGGTAGACCTCACATACTTATGATAACCTTTGTACAGAACTATGATACATTTAAGGTTTTTATGCTTTCCTTACAAGCAACTGATCAATAATTTATATTAAATACGCATAAATCAAAATATCAAAATTTCGGTTTATGTGCCAGGGGCTTGTAGTCCATCCCCGAATTAAAAACCAGGCTACGATTACTGATATACTATATTACTTAAGCTGTTTCCTTTTATTCCATTACCAGCTTTCGAAAAGTAAAATATTAAATTCAGATAAGGAGTTCTTTATTCTACACTAAAACAAGAAATGCAACGTCTAAAAAAATGTAACAACTTTCAATCAATGCTTCAAATATGCTACATAATAACAACAAGATAGGGCTAATATAGTATCTATTCTAAAAACATACTCAGACTAATGTAAACTTAAACTACGGTCTCTGCTCTCAACTACTCTGTGTCCGAAGGGCTGAGATTTCAATAAACGCCATCCGATCCCTGATTGTTCCTTGTGTCCTGACACAAATATCACTCACATCTCTACATACTCCTGTTATAGACCCTACATTCATAAGGGGAGACATGATACTGAAAATAACCGATGTCAGTCAATACTTAAGGTTCTGATGATTTCGGAACTTTTGATGTTAATATTGACAAAAACTTTTCTCTGTAGTGGAAGTAGCTAACAATACTCAATTCGTCTGACTCAGTATAAACTTCTTATAAAGAGAAGACCTCCAGTAATTCTATAGAATTTCTTGACATATTCGTTACATAAATGAATAGAAAAGGAGAATTAATATAAATTATAGAAAAATAACGAAATAAAAAAGGTGGCCGAGGCCGCTTAATACCTTTTATGTTTACGAACTGAGTTATCAGTGGTGAAGATATTTTTTTAACATTGGGTTGAAAGTAGCATCGCGATTCGATACTGTACTAAAATTCTAATGATATGCACAAGGTCAATCACTGTGTCATTATAATTTACGGTTAATCAATTGGATTATCTAACCACACGCACTAGTAGCGCAGACAAAAATGTCACCTTTACGCATGTAAAGTTACTAAATGTAAGATTAACTTGCAAATTATTTTTTGTCAAACAAAAAATCTAGTTATGTAACAAAGTGGTAAAAAGTTTTATAAATATTAATTACCATAATCACTACAGTAACATGATAACACCTACAATATAAATTACATGTTAAGTGAATATTAGATAAAATTTTTGAATGTCAATGGAAAAATAATTACTTAAGGTTAATTAGGCAAAACCCTGAGGATAGAAAATTCGACATTTTGAAAAATCAAAAGGGTTTAACTGATGGGTTATTTTATGAAGTTTTATGAATAATCGCAGTTAATGAGGCTGAAAGACTGCCGGTAGACTCTATCACTAACGGCTCGTGAAAGGGTAAGATTAATCACTGTTTTTGAAAAACGACAAAATTTTAACGATAACTTATAATTAAAATTTCTATAATTTGATTATAAACATCCCTTAATTTTCTTAGGAACATTACTGTAGGTAATTCTCTCTCGTTTAGTAAATTACAATTTATTTTTCATAATGTTGTTACAATCATGCGTAATAATCTTACTATTATTATAAGCGCGGAATTTTGTGAGGAATGGATGTGTATTTGTCACTCTTTTATAAAAAAAACTTCTAGTTGGATTTTGCTGAGATGCACAGATAGTTTATGACCTGAATTATTACATGGGATGCTCATCAAGGTGACATACGTAACTGGAGCAGGCGGAACCGCAGGAGTAACTTAATCATATCATCATCATTTAACGATCCGCGTGGCCGAGTGGTTACCAGGTATGGTAACCACTCGGCCACTCGACCCGAGACCCACTGCGCGTTAGATCGGTATAACGCGCAGTGGGTCTCGGGTTCGACCTCGGCCAGACAGGCATCTGAATGATGAGTTTAGATTTCTATTCTGGGTCTGGTTGTTTGTGTATTCGTCTTTGTGTGTCCATGGCACCCACGACACAGGAGAAAATCCTAGTGTGGGG
>DWNE01006077.1:0-13378 GCA_018249875.1 Cecropterus toxeus | reverse complement strand
AAGGGAATCTACACGTTTAAAATATTTTACAAAATTCTTGCAGATGTATGAAGACTACAAATCCATTGGCCTTAGTGGTAGATTATGGCCCATACACCTCTCAATGTAAGGGAAGACACATGCCCAGAACTGAGATAGCATCAACTTGATGACAATTATTTTTCCTGATTTTTTTTAAACATTATTGCTTCTTTTTTTTATTTTTATGTTAATTATTATTTTTATGTTTAAAAGTACCGTTACGTAAACATCGTTTTACACAAAATTAAAAAAAAGGATCAAATAGTTAATTAAGAGATCGCAGGACTAATACTACATCCAATTTAAGTATTAAAGTTCTAAAACTCCAATGCACTACTTGAAAAGGAATGTTTCAATATTTACAAACACTCGAAACATTTACAATGGCCGCCATTTTATTCCCTCTCGATAAGATGGCGGCAAATTTACATTCCTATACATTTATCGATATCCGCAGACTGTACAGTTTTTAATCTATTTCAGTCACTGTGTCGATATTTACATTTTAAGGTCATTGACGTATTACATTAATAAAAGTTACAGATTTATGGGAACTGTAAAGTAAGCTGTAGTATTAAAAGTGTTAACTCTTAACCTAATATAAGTCTGAATCTTCAAACGTCGGAGGCATTGATCTTTATTTAACTTTATATAAATTCGATTTAGTGACATGCACTTGTTGCTCGCTACTTCCCTAAGTATGGACTTGTTTTGTATACCAATCTAAATGCAAGTTACCATGAGAAGGCAAAATTTTAGAATCAGGAAGACATAAGAAAAAACAAAGACTGCATCGTTCTTATTGATCATATATTTTTAACCATCAATCCTATTTTCGACTCGTTAAGACCCAAAATGAACATGCTGGAAGCAATGAAGTTAGTTATAAAGCAATAAAACTTGGAAATTCCTTACCAATTCCTGTCTATCAGAAGTACGGGCGACAGTGACTACGATATCTACCAATACTGTATCTGATTGTTTTAACAATGATTATGTAGTTTTTTTTTCTTATTTTGGTAATAAAGATCAATACACACCCGACGCACACATCACAGTATATAGTAACACTATACAATATTTACATATTTACCTATTATTAATTTTATTCAACAACACAGTCAACTTCCCATAAGTTCAATTTTTTTTAAATACGAAAATATAATTTAATTTATCAAATAAGAGATCAAGACCTGCTTACAATAGTCATAATACAATTAAGTTTACATTATTTAGTCACGAAGCGATCGTATTTATTTATATTTAATTATAAACTATTTATCATACACTAAGTAGCGAAAACCCGTTTGTTATATGAAAAAATATAACAATGATAATTCTAAATATAATATTGTGCGAACTGGGTAGACATGTTCAGTGTTGATATTGGTTTGATTTGTATTGTAATAAATGTTAATAACTAATTTTCTCATAATTATGGTACATTGTATTTAAAAATGATGAACAATGATTGTCGCCTATTTAGAAAGTTATTGCTTGTAATTTATATACAACTTCTAAGCAAATAGTTAAGTTACACCACCGATGATGTTTTTTTAGCCTCACTAACGTATGACTATTATTTATTACAGAATTAACAAATTATGCAGTCTAAATGAAACTTATTGATCAAGAACATCTGTAATTAACCTCACCTCTATTTAAAGTCGGCCATCGATGAGTTGCTACAACTCGACTAAGTGTTTAACTTGTAATGCGTCTTATTCTAATTTGATGGAGATGTTTAAGAAATATTTAGGATACCCTTTAAAGCAGAAAAACATAGCATTAAACTGTTATAAGAAGAAATAGTTATGACGGTACCTCCAGAGTCACATGAAAATCTACCTTTAAAAGATCGCCACCAGAGACGTTAAGAAAATATTTCTAACAAAACCTTAGAATATTTGACTTATATTGCCAATTTTTATACAAAATTAACGCCAAATGAACATCAACACTACAATATACACCGTCCACCCAGTTCGTCACAACAGCATTAGTATTGACATTTTGGAAACTATAACTAGTATAGTGACAAATTCAAAACCGCTAATACATACTTACATATCGATAATGCTTTTTGTTGACCTTACAAGTGTCGACAGTCTTTCGTATTGAGGCGAGCGGTGGCCCACGGAGATTGGATACATGAACATTGCACTATGGACTTAAATTAATTCAAAGATTTGATAGTGCAATGTTTTTTATGAAAAATATTTATTAAAGTAAACCAATTTTTAACAAATAGTGACTGTAAGTGTGCTACAATGTCAATGATAATCAAGAACATTGAAAAACTTAATGAGCCCCTTCAAGTTTCACATTTCCCGATTACCATTAAATTTTCAAACTCTATTATCTAGCAGAAACTAGAGTTTGAAACGTATGAAAACTTCTAAACTCATTTTTATTTCATTTGAGATTAGAAGTTTATTCAAAAATGCGCACACTACACATTTTGTAATTGTTCTTATATTATCCTACTTCTTCCAAGTGGACCGTTAACTAGTTATGTGACTGAGTATAGGAAATAAAAGTGCAATATAAGCTGAAATATGAGCCACCGCTCATGAGGTTAGTTTCGCGAGGCGCAATTGCGGACAACCGTTCATAACACGTATATACTGCAAGCCTCTAGAACGCTTCCCGTAGAGCACACGCGATGTAAGGCGCGTGGGATGTACGCATGAGGCCTTGGTTACTTCTCGACATGCGGTCATGACCTCGTTTGAGGCAAGTGGGTTGTAGGTGTCAACCCCTCTAGAATGCTTCCCATAGAGCACACGCTATATAAGGCGCGTGGTATGTACGCACGAGGCCTTGAATGCTTCTCGACATACGGTCATGACCCCATGTGAGGCAAGTGGGTTGTAGGTGACAACCCCTCTAGAACGCTTCCCATAGAGCACACGCGATGTAAGGCCCATGGGATGTACGCACGAGGCCTTGGTTTCTGCTCGTGTGCATACGGTCATGACCTCGTATGAGGCAAGATGGGTGTATGGTGTCAACCCCTCTAGAATGCTTCCCATAAGTCACAAGCGTACGGCGCGTTGGATGTATGCATGAGGCTTCCTTAGATTGCTTATCTAGTATATACGATTTATGCCTCGTGTGAGGCAAGTGGGGTATGTGGTCTCAGAAGACGGAGTCAGCTGAGCGCGAGAGATGTACCGGGTGCGAGGGAGAGCGCGCGAGGCGTTTCCGCGGCAACTTCTCCAATGTGGAGAGTAGGTGCGGGAAGTCCGGCCGCTCGCTCCAACGGTACGACCAGCACAGCATCAGGATGTCCTGCGATAGTGGGAATAAACGTATTTTACAAAGAAAAAACGAAATCTTTACAAAAAAAAAACTTTTAGATGTCGACTAGTCACTTCCTAATCCAAATTGTACACAAGTCTGGTTTAAATTTTTAACAAAATTAAATTGGACATTCATCCTAACGAATGTAAAATATTGCTTATGACTTTTTATTATTATTTATATTCCTTCCGTAATTTTATAGGAATGTCGATTTGTTTGCTAACTTCATTTAAACACAATAAAACGTATTAAAGAGTAGTGAAACTGATATGGTTATTCTAAGAATTTGTAATGGTAAAAGTGATGAACATTAAATAACTTACATTACATTATTTAGACAAACTACATCAATAAAAGTAAGCGACTGTGCAGTACCTTGATATCCCTAGACGCTTGCATGTTGGCCAGTGACTGCTTCACACCCTTGCCCACCTGCCAGATAATTGCTTCAGGGGGCTGGCCCTTGAAGGGATACTCCCCACACAACAACTCGTACCACACCGTTCTGTAATCAACACGAAATTCAATATATAATTACGCACACATCGGGTGGACTAATTGCTCGCTTGCTTCTTGTATATAAAAAAAATAAGAAACATAATAATAATGATTATGATTATTTCTATAACAGTAATTATGAAAATGATAATTTGATGATAATAGTGATAATGATCTAATAATAGTGATAATTGTGCCAGAAATGATTTTTAATTTTCATGATTACGGGGTATATTCTACAGGTGATATTCACCTAGGTCATCAATAATCACATGAGACATAATCACCTGGGTGATAGGCCACTTTAAGAAAATATATTATTTCAATATCCTTTAATCACCTATACAAAATACGTAAAATAGGTGCCTTAAATGATGAAATGATAAATGATGTTGATCACTCAGGTGATTATGTTTCAGGTGAACAAAGGACACCAATGAGTCACCTTTGATCACCTAGATATAACCTGGATGATCAAAGTGGAATACGCCGATTACAGTGGGGCATAATGACGCCAGTGATGATGCCAACGTACCCGAACGCGTAAACATCGGTGGCCTTGGAGAAGGGCAGGTGCAGCGAGGCGTGCGGGCGCAGCGCGCGGACCACCTCCGGCGCCAGGTAGCACAGCCAGCCCGGCGGGATGCCCAGGCTGTCTCCGCGGGCGCTGGGGGACAAACACGGTTAGTACTGGCTCCGACATCGTACTTCATCGACCGGGTACTACTTTTAAATAGAATACATAATATGTAACATTGCTTAAGTACACTAACTCTTTCCGTAATGGAAAGAGAATATGGTTATAATGGTTATAATGATAGTTATGACGTTAATTACGATAATGATGATGGGTAACGGGTATGTTACCCATCATCATTATCAATAGCAATGCGTGAAATGCCCTACATTGTCCCCTTTCTCATTTTCTTTGTCCACGAATCCACAATATGTGATGGTGGATGGATAAAATCTAACAATATATAATACTATAACATGAGTTTACTGACCTCTTTCCACAACAATTATAAAGCAATTCTATTAACATGTGTATTGAAAACATTCAGTTTAGTTTTAAGCTTTACTTTCCTTTCTTCCTTTCCTTCCTTTTTAAAAAACCTTTCTTCCGCAATAAAACTCGAGAAACAATTTGACTAACACGATACAAAATGTAAGCACATTTCAAAATAAGACACAAAAAATAGACACATACTTGTTTCCGAAACAAAGTTTGGTGACGCTGAAGAGACCAAAGTCGGTGATGACCACCTTGCCGTTCTCTAGGAATATGTTCTTCGTCTTCAGATCCTTGTGGATGATACCCCGCGCGTGCAGGTAGCCCATACCCTGTAAAGAAATAATGAAACCAACTTCAAAATTTAATCATTATATAAAATATAAGGGAACTTACATGATGTAATAAGAGGATGATTATGAAATAAAGAATTTTATTCTCAACTATAAATCGATTTCAAGTACTCGTAAAGTATTTAGGATTTATTACAGAAGTACATAGAAGTCTTTACTTTAATTGAAAAATAATGTGTATGTAAGTCCACCTGATGGGTTTTACTGCGCGCCCATGGAAATGTGTAAAGAACATCATGAAGATCAGGGTTCTGAAGTCAATCACAGTTGCTACTCGTGAGGCCTAGAATGGCCGTCACATATGAAAGGCAACCGGCAGTGGCAGTTGACACCTAAACTTTAAAACTATAATAAACCCAATGAAACTTTATGTAACGACAAGTGTGTATCCATTAAATTACATAACATATGCAAGATCGCAAGTAAAACTACTTTGATTCGCGGGAACATTTCAAACTTAGTACCGTATCGTAACAGCGGTGCTGCCTTTGTAACATAAGTAAGATAAAATGTAAGCTTTATTTCGTATAATAATTTAATTCGTATAATACAGAATAAACTAGGCAAGTTAAAAGACCTGAGAGATCTGCTGCGCGACAATGACACTCTTGTTCGCGGTGAACTTGTCCTTGCGTAGGTGGATATGGGTGTATAGCGTCATGCCCTTGCAGAGCGACGTCACGATGGCGAGCCGCGGCGGCTTCATGCACGCGCCCATGAACAGCACCAGGTTCTCGTGACGGGTCTTGCGGAAAGTCGCCACCTGGATGCAAAATATAACATAAATGAATAATTCAGAATTATTTTAGCTTAATTCATAATCGCAGTACACTTATATTGCTCTTAATGAGTCTCTCCCCATCTCCTCCCCTTCAGTTTTCCTGGGTCTTTCACTAATCTTTTGTAGGTCTCCAACACCTACAAAGTAGAGGCATCGTCTAGCAAATGGTATATCAAAACGAGACATCCGAAAAGTAAAGTTAAGATACATCCAATTCGCTACTCGAACCCTTTTTTTATAGGAGAATGTTTAGTAATGGGACTATAATAGATTGATAATAATAATAATGTAGATGGTGAATAAATATTAATGGTAATGATAATATGTAATTCTTGTTTTTTACTTTATAATCGTTATCAACGATTATCGTTCTGTCGGTGATGACGATTATATTTCTGAAGGTGATCATTTAAAATGACTTTGAAGACGATGATGGTGGTAATGCAGTTGATGGTGGTGATAATTATTTCGACTTTAAAGACGAAAGAAATAACGGCGTGGATGACAATTATAACTTTAAGAGTCGATGATTATAATGAAATTATTGTTCATAGTGATGATGATGATTATAAAAACTTTAAAGACGATGATTCATCCTTAACCCATTATTGTCCCACTGCTGGGCACGGGTCTTGTCACAGAATGAAAGTTTAGGTCATAGTCCACCTCCATGGCCAATTACGAATTGGTAGACTTCACACACATTTGAGAACTCGTTTTTTTTTAGAGAACTTTTAGATGTGCAGGTTTCCTCACGATGTTTTCCTTCGCCGTAAAGCAGTGATGGCCTAATGTTTGTTGGTTAATGTTAAGAACGATGATAAAGATTGATGATTATAACATCAATTTTGATGATGATGATGTCGTACCTCGTGTTTGAAGGTGTCGAGCGGCGCGCAGTGGTCCGGGTGCGCGTGCACGTGCAGCAGCTTCACCGCGACGGCGCCGTGCCAGCTGCCGCGGTACACGGTGCCGAAGCGGCCCGCGCCTATCACCTCGAACAGCTTCAGCTCGTCGTACGGGATGTCCCACTCTTTCATTGACAGCTGTCAAAGTGTATGTAAATTGATATTACATATTGTCTATCTAATTAATATAGTATATCTCGTCTATATATTATATCATTTATGAGTAATCCTACCTGCCTTTTTAACGTTCGTAATATAAAATCGAACATTTTTGAACTATCTATACCAATGTATAAACATGAGGTGGCGCGTGTTTATTTGTAAATCAATCCCGCAAGAACCACTGGTACGATATTCATAAATGATGTAGCTTATAAGCAACTTTTAATTTCGATATTTTGTACTATTAAACATGGCGACAATTTTATGTCTCATTGCGAAGCACGACTAACGTGACACCAAAGCTTAGCTTAGCTTTTCTGTCCCAAAAGTATTAAGTAATAAGGGTGACTAATACGGCACTAGAGTCACCCTAAGGGGACCAACAGCGATGACTCACATAACAATAATTACCTACCAATTGTGTTTGGAGAATTGATACCGTCAAAATAAAAATAAAAAAAATCAAGTAACTATAAACCTAAAAATAAATTAAAATAAATACCAAAAACAAAATGAACACAAAAAATCATAACACATACTTCCTCAAACAACCTCCTGCGATGTAGAAACGTACTCATTGTCACTATGAACACTGTATAACTTCAGGACAAATATATCATTCACAAATTAAATCATATGCGACAATTTCAACTGCGACACAAAAAACGATCAAGGAACGAGTGTTTATGAAATGTTTTACGAAATGTGCTGTTTTAACGAAAAACGTAACACTGTCACAACCATTTCTCTATATATCTTGCAAAGAGCTCACTACACAAACTTAAAAAAAAATGTTATGTCCGCGTCAAAAAAAAACGATATTTGTATAAAACTCATAAAAGATATCGCCAAGTACACAATGACACATATCGTCTTCTCGTAGTAAGTACATAAGAAAAGCAATCTATTTAATAGTACGTTGAAGGGCAGCTGTGGGCAATGAAGTAATTAAGCCGAAGGGAGAGCGAGTGAACGAACGTTTGATGAGTGTTCGTCATCTGACGTTTGCAAATAAATAAACACGTCCGTCTGTGTTGATGAATGAACTATGTTGTGCCTTCATTTCTCGCGTCTGATATTACTGTACTTTTGTTACCTACTTATATTTTTTGTTTAAATTTATACATAGAAAAGAAAGCTAATTGTAAAATAATAAATTTAAAATTTCAACATTTTTTATGTAAATAAATTTAATAATATACTTTATTTTTTTCTTTTTTTATTTATTTCCTATAACATATTTAAATATTTACAATACACGTTTCCTATTTAATGAAAATTTTCTATTATGTGTATAATATCTGTACTTTTTTTGATCATTATGATATAGACTACAACTTTTTATTTAACTATAAATATGTTTTAAAATCTCAAAAGCATAAGAGTACATGTCGCTCTCCGACCAAGTGACTAATTAAATCAAGAAGACGATAGGTAGTCACTGGATTCAGATAATTTAGAACCTATGCACCAGATATAGCTCAGGTAAGGGATACATTCATTAAATAGTAGACTATCAAATAGATATAAATAAATTACTACAAATACCAACATAATCTACTTAGTTTGTACTCCCTCGCAATTGAAACACAAACGAAAAAACATACAATACGGAAACCACAACAAAAAATAATCGCTGCAAACAATTTGAGATACATTTAATCGTAAAGCCACAGTTAATTAGCTAACTAGAGTTATTATACATCTGAATCACTGGGTCGTCATACGATGTTATCTGACTCCAGTGTCGCCAACGGATGCTGCGAGGGCGTATCTACACACGCTTTACATTGCAAAACTTAAGTGGAGATTGTACGTCAGTTCCTTGCAAATTTTCAATGGATGAAGCATGTTTTGTTGAATAATATGATTGTGGTAGAATTATTAATTGAGACGTTGATAATTTTATCTATTTATAAACAGATGCAATTTTGTAATGTTATGTCTACTAATGTTTATCGTCGTGAATCCAATACTGTCCCAAAGCTGCGCACGGGTCTTCTTACAGAATCACAGAGTTCTAGGCCAAAGTCCACAGTTTTAGCCAAGTGCGAATTGGTAGACTTCACGCACCTATGAGAACTCTTTGTTTTTGGAGAACTCTCTCTGTGCAAGTAGTCTCGTTATGTTTTCTTTCACCTTAAAGCAGTGACAATTATTTCTAATGACCATATCATTTAAAAAAAAAATCGGTCTGGGATTTGAACCTCGGACTTCGTGGGATTCGTATCTTGGACCCTCCATTAAAAGGCCGAGTTTCAAGTATTAGTATATAGTAATGTTAATTTGTATTACAAACTTTATGCGCACGTATTCTGATCTGAATGGGATCGCAAGGCAGACATACTTATCCGAAGCATTCTTCACAGTCCTCAGAGGTAACAACGCATGTAAGGCTAACCTGTGAAAGGGCTGATTTTATCAGGATGATATTATTAATTACACATGACCATGATCAGTAGTGGTTCACTTACCATGGTGAACTGGATGTTCGTTAGCTACTTACGTATAAAACTAGTAACATCGTTAAAAACATTAAAACAAAACATACGACTGCCTAAAACGAAATTTTTGTTCATAATGATATATATTTAATTTAACGCTTATATAAGCGTAATAGAAAAAATATACTATTTTGACAAAAACTTATATAAGTTTTTGTCAAAATAGTCTATTTACTAGCTTTCATTTGACACCCATATTGTCGTATTATTGAAATAATTCGTCCCTCCCCCCGTTTTCCTCTATTTCTAGGCGCCATTTTTTTAAAATATGTAGCCTATGCCTCTATGCACACTGAGACGATTCTAATGATATGTTATACGTTACCACCCGTCAGGCCGTTTCGGCTGTGGCGCGTGCCGAAGAAATAGACGGTTTCGCTCGCGTAAAGAAGTATTAAAATTCACAAACTTTCATCCCCAATTTTATCCCGTTAGAGGTAAAATTAATCAAAATCCTTTCCTAGCGGATGCCTACATCATAATATCTACCAGCATCTAGCATTTCAAATTTCAGCCCGATCCGTCCAGTGGTTTTGGCTGTGCGTCGATAGATCACATCAGTCAGTCAGTCACCTTGGAGTTATATATATATAGATACCCTCGAAAAAAATTAGCGTCCTTCAGACGTAGTCGGGTACAAATGAATACTAACGCTGTTCTGCCGCGGCCAGCGCGAGTCGTGCGCGCCCAGCTCGAGCGAGTCCGCGCGCGGCGGGCCCGCGCCCTCGCCGCCCGCGCTGCTCAGCGACACGCGACGGGAACGATCTGGGCCAACCACGGGAATATATTACTAATTTACTAGAAATAAGTGTAGTAACTTAAAAATAATAGTGTAAACATGAAAATATACTAAAAATAGTAATGGTAATGAATAAAAATAATAGTGTTACACCTGAAGAAATTGCTGTGGATTTTATACGTTCAAAAATGATTTGAATAATGTCACCACATTGTTCTCGTTTCCCAAACCCAGAATGGAAATCGATATATATAAGTTTCTTAGATATCTGTCTGGCTAGACATCCAACCCGGTACAACTGAGCACTTGCTGTAGGTACTGCTGCAGGCGGGAACAAACCAATATTATCAAAAAAAACGAACGCGTAGCGTTGGCTGTGCTCTATTTTTTTTTGTCCTATAATAATATATTAAAAAACAACTATTTTTCTATATTGAGCCGATTACTTTTAATACATAGAGGTAATCGGATTATACCATCCAACTATACTGAAATTAATCCCTTATAAAGTTCTTAACTATTCTATGTGTTTATTTGTCATTCGATACACTGAATTAACTCACCGCTCTTCATACTGGAGGACATCTCGTCCTTGCCGTCGGGCGCGACCCTCGCCGGGGACTGGATCACCAGCGTGTGGTTCGGACTGGACACCGGTGTTTTCACTTCTGACAACAACACGTACATTTTAATTTCCAACATTTTATCTCTATGATGGTATGTAATGATGAAAATCGATGAAAAAGAATGAAAGTACTTATTGCATATTTAATTTAATATTTCTTTTAAATTTTAAAGTTAGGCCACGTAGTACCCGAGAAGTGTAACTGCAGCTCGTCCGCTGGCAGATGTTTCATGTAGGACGCGTGTTTTTTTTTAATAATATTGAAATAGCAAACGAACACTAACACCCGATAGTAACTTACCACTGCCACTGGCTGTAATCAATTCCAGATAAGTGTTCGAATCCTACTAGCAGTTGCTTACAAATGCAGTGCTGCCCCTGAGGACTAATTTGGAGTGTCTCGATCAAGTGTGTTCTTTATACAAAATCAGAATACAGCCACGTTCAGTATTGTTATTATTACGTGGAAATGTCTTCGGTTTCGAACCAAAAAGGGGTTATGTCACTTTAAGCCCTTTAGCAATGACTATGTATGTACACTGTTAGCATCTTTGTACATCACATTCCAAAAAACTAAATTGTACGCCCCAAATGAAAGGAAGCCGTCAACCAGCCTCTTTTACTTAAACGCAGCAAATCCTTCACGTGGAAAATAGTCGGGGCGGTGGTATCTACTCGAGGGAACCATGTTGCTTCCACCTCCTTGCAAGGAGATAAGACGTCGAACTACCCGGGAAGTGGGAGTGCTGCTTGGCGCCCGAGCAGCTGCGTTTGGCCACGTACCCGGGAAGTGGAACTGCTGCTTGGCGGGCGGCAGGTGCTGCGCGTGCGGCGCGTGGTGCGCCAGGTGGTGCGGCTGCGGCGTGGCGGGCGGCAGCGCGGGCGACGACGGCGTCGAGCTGTTGCACGATGACGTGTTTGAGGACGAGTCGGGGCCGCCCTGCCGGACAACAGGGCAGTTGAAGTGCTGGTTGTGGTGCTTCTATCAATAGTATGAGTGGTTGGAATTGAAGAAATAATATTAACGTCAATTTATAGTAGTAGTTTTACCAGTAATTACATTTAACAACTCATTATCTCGTGATGAGATTTAACAATTAGCGTGTGGGTCGTACTAGGCCTACGAAGGTGCGTGGGAGAGGACACATGTAGTGAACGACGGCACTGAACAAAATTAATTTTCGCTTAAAACTCTCAAAGGATATCACCGCGTCGCCTGCTTCGGCTTTCGGCGCTAATATGTTCATATCAACATGTTCTTTGAAAGTTTCGTGCAAACTGCCGTTTATACCAAACCACCTACACGCGACCGGATTTGATAGTTATATACTGCAGTTATAAACTTAGATAAATATATACTATATGAATACAGTGTACTTACGGAATAAGGATGAGTGGCATGAGGAGGGTGGGGGATGGTGGGGACTCGTGCTCGTCGCCGTGGCGTCAGCGACGAGAAGAACCCCGCTCGGGAACTTACTGAGCCAGTGTAGTAACCGCCTGGGTACAACGAATTAATATCATATATTATTTGATATTTGTCAATTAATAAATTTTTATTTTTATTTAATTTAAAATGTAATAATATAATACATTGAATTACAACATACCATCTTTGTGGAACTTTTCTTTGAAAGCCACCACGAACTCTGGAGGTAGACCACACGAAGGAGGAACTTTACTTTCACAATCCCTGCAAAAATGAAAATACAAAAATATAATATTATATTCGAGTATAATATAATGTAGCACAATATGCAAATTATTATAATTATTTGTATCAATGCTTGAACAAACGATTGTACATTGCATTAAACATGTGCTGTTCAAAGTTAAAAGTGGCAGAAACCTTTGAGGCTTTATTTTGGAAAAATCAGCCCCACGCCTATTTCTAATTATTAACAACAGTATAAGGCGCTAATGTAGCAATGGGCAATTCCAGTAACTCTAGTTACACACCAATTGAGTAAACTCAAGTTACTTTTGATGAACTTGAGTTAACTTGGCGACTCGGATCGGTATAACTCGGCTTTATATGTGTTACCGTGTTGTCGCCGCATCAAATGTACATATACACGCACTCGGCTTCATCTCGCACGTTGAGCGTAATTCGTTGGCAACTCGCTATGAATATACTTGTTTCTCTCAGTTCATGTCGGCGAGTTGTATTCGACGGTCAGAGTTAATTACTATAATACACGTAGTAGAAGGGGAAGGAGCCGCGGAAATAAGCTAGATTCATAACTTTTATATTTTTATTAATTAATATGAAGTAGCAAACGAGCAAGCAGCCCACCTGATGGTAAGTGGTTACTGCCGACCGTGGACATTTGTAAGCAACTTCATACAGAACCGGGGTTCTATGTAAAGTCGACCACAGATGGACTGTAAAGGTCGCCTCATATCAAAGTGAGCCGGCAACCACACCCTTCCACCGAAACGCAAGAACTGCTTCACGCTAGAAATAGG
>DWNE01006076.1:0-13378 GCA_018249875.1 Cecropterus toxeus | reverse complement strand
TTACAGTTTCAGTTGCACATAGTCGATGGCATCATCACCATACGATTGTCTTGCAGATCTTAAAACAAAAGCACTAGTAAAACCAGAGCAAAACAGATCTTTAAAGTAAAAGACCGTGACAAAAGGAGATTTTACCGGAAATTTCAAAGTACAATCTTGTTCATTTAGAAGTAACATAAATTATAATACGATTTTGCAAAACTTGTATACAAAGTAATAAATGCTTAAATACATACACAGCTGTTTTAAAGTTTTTTTTAGTTCTGGAGCATAATTATCTGCGTTATTTTTAAAGAAGAGTGCAACCATAAATGCATCTACTTCGGATATATTTCTGTTATCGGCGTGTTATTTTTGGCCATAATAAAGTTAAATACTTTTAATAATGACACTGACAATAAAAAGATCGTAAAATAACTCCAGAATAAACAAATTTATAGGTAAAACCAGGTAATTAACACACAAAGTACACAGGATAAGCCGTTTCCTAGTTGTTTACTTGTGTGTGACGTCACCAGAGTTAGAACCAATCACAGAGTGTTTCTGTCGTTTAGAAATATTCAAAAATAAATTCATTTTTATACGTAAAATATGAAAAAACTATACATATTCTTGTACTAAATTGCGTTAAATAAGCTTTCTTACACTACTATCTACTAGGATGGCAACAATTCGTCGCATATTTTCATTCGTGTCAAATAGCCTATTGAACACTTAAAAAATAGACATATTTTATTTTGTATACTTTACAAAATTAAACGGAAGTTGTCTTTGGGAATACTTTGATAACTTCGTAATTGATGTCACTTTTTCTAAAGCTATCTGATTTTATTTAAAAAAAAATCGTCAAGAAAAGTTTAGTCGGTGTCGGTATCAATTTTGCATTCTGCTACGAAGGTTGAAGAACGTCTTTCCTTTTAAAGTTTCGTAGTTCCCTTTGTCAGTATATATCATAAGAGTGTTGATTTTGTATATATTTATATAGTAGCTAGGACGTGCTGCGTTTAGTCCAAAAAAAATGTAAAAATAGTAAAATCACGTAATTCATCACAATACACTTAGAAACGCTTGCGAAGAAATGCACACAGTATACTCAAAATTCAGTATTAAATTATATTTAGAGATCACACGAAACAAAGTGAAGACTGTCATTGCCATTGACTGTCAAATGGATAATTACTATTAGGTTCCTTTAACAGTAGCGATGATTTAAATAGGAATACATTTTGGAGGTCCCTTTTAGTAATAGAATAGTTAATTCAGGACAGTGAGGTCCGATGTGTGAGAGGGTGGTAGGTGATGTGTCACGTACAGTGCGCGTGGCGTGTGCCGTGACGCGTGGCGTGTTGTGTGACGTGACGTGTGGCGCGATGTGTGACGTGACGTGTGGCGTGTGGCGCAGCGCTGGCGGGAGGCGGGCGGCGCCCGCGCGCGGCTGCTGGAGCTGGAGCACGAGGCGGGCCGCAGCACGCCCGGCGCGCGCCGCCCCGACCCGCACGTACGACACGCCTGTACCGTACACCACCTGGCGCTGGCTAATTACGCGATTTTAACTTTTTTTATATCAATTGTGATGAATAACTGAATGTATACATTATAATAGATACCTATACATCTACAGACTTGAATCGAATGTGAACGTAAGCCGATATATGGATTGGATATATATTACGCGATTACAAATTTTATTTTAAAAATTTCGTTAACATCTACAGTCATAATATTATATCAGACTCGTGCCGTAACATACAAAAAATATTTATACATTTCGAATAGAGAACTTTCTCGATCTTTCGTTTGGGAAGTCGTTTATTAACACATGATACTGGGACTTATAGCATTCTCCATGTTAAAAAAGAGATGATTTATGAAAAGAGGAAACTAAACTAACATACAAAATAAAATAAATAAGTCAAACCCGCTGAGTTTCGTGTCAGATCTTTTCAGTTTGGGTAGTGTACTGCTCTGGTAGTGGAAAAATATTGTAATGTGCAACTACCCCCTACTAGGGTAAAATAAAGTTACTTTATTTCGTATTACACGACCGTATTATATAGGATAAAATTATATTGTGTGCCTACGGCACGCGTCTGACACGTTTAATGTCTGTAGATTAAAAGGAATGTAAATGTTTCTTTGATGCTCGGGATTTTTATATATCATAGATAAGTTGTCTTGTCTATCTTATGTGTATACATTTCTGACAATAACTTACAATTCTTCAAGCACATTAAATCTCCTAGAGCATGAAGTAATTACACATTTCATGTCTTTGACCTTACTTAGATATATTTAAAAGATAACAAACAAAACAATTATTTTTATTATGGTAATACAATCTTTGTAATACCAGTTATTAAATCGCGTAATTAGCTAGTGCTAATCGCTTGATCTCAGGTAAATTGTGGTCGAGTGTCGGGCGAGCTAAATAAATTTCCATATACGCTGCTAAGGTTTCGGAGATGACGAAACAATAATACATGTCTATTAGCACTGACTTGTCCTACGCTATGCTATTTAACGGTATACCTCTTCTTAACTCTATATCTCATAGTGATAATTAAATTTGTTGGATATAATACGACTTTTATAAGTATGTATACAATAAAATTTAATCTCAAACTTAAATTGCTTGAGATTTACGGTTAGTGGTAATTTATTCTAACAATAAAAGTATATACGATTCATCAAATTACAGCTAAATGAATAATGTAATTTATGTAATACAATTTAACTTCGTTAGGTGTATCCAGAAATAGAGAAGATAACTGCAATAATTATTTTTGATTTAGAGATAAAATGTAAAAATCAGTAAATTTCAGTAATGTTTGATATTCGCACGAATTGTAACCTGCACATTAATTTTTGAAATAGTTTCACAAAATATACACATAATTTTTAACGGATGGGCTAGTTAAATTCCCAATTTAAAGTATTTTATTGGTAGCAAAACTGCTATGTATATTTAGGTATAGGTAAACTTTTTGTTGAAAATTAGTAACACTGTAGATGTAATATTTTTTCTTTGCACATGTCAAATCTGGATGCACCGATATTATATTTTCTTGTACTCTTATTTATAGTATTAATCAGAAAGTAATTTCTTTCTCTTTTATTATATAAATGTGGTAATTATGTATTACTTCTATATGTTAAATGAAAATCTTAAACATTATTATATTCTAATATTTTTATTATATGTTTTATGTTATTGTATAATATACTCTGCAATATTTCTTCAGCTGTTAACACGACACGACACCCGACATGCATGTTATTACTGTGTTGAATGTATTTTTGTCTGTTTGTCTCGGTGGTGTTTGCATGCTTGCATGTGTGGATATTTCGCTTGATGGATGCTGTAAATTGGTTGGCCGATTTTGAGAAAAAACATGGTTTTGGTTTTAATATTGCAACCTTTTCTCAAAATCATTAGAACACCAATTTTTGTGTGCTTGGCTACTGGCGAATATCAGAGAATCTACGTTAAACTCTTGCGATTAGTAAACAAATAAAATATTTTATAAATAAGTTTTTCATATGACACACTACATTTCTTGACTACCTGGTAAAAGACCCTTAATTTATTGATGACCCCTTTCATATGTTTTTTTTAGATATAATATTTAAAAATAATAACTTCTTGGATTTTTTTACAATCAAATTTCGAATGTTGCTAAAACCGGTTTAACGTAGATTTTAGCCAAAAACATATTATATCACTTTCTACTTGCAAATTACAGAACACAGAGCCGCTGGACTTCTCGGACAATCCGGAGTACGAGCCTGAGTTCAAGTTCTTCGACGGGAAGCTGTTGACGGCGGTGCGGCAGGAGAACCCTCACGTGCTGGACTTCTTCCGCCTGCTGGCTCTCTGCCACACGGTCATGCCTGAGCAGAAGAATGGTCGGCTGGAATATCAGGTAAACTTAACCATATATTATATGACTATTTTACATAACATGTTTATCGTGAAATAAGTAAACTAAAAACCAAGCTACATGGTCTCGAAGTACGCAATGACAAAAATAAACTGAATTGGATTATCATGTAAATTTCGCATCGAAGATACTCATCGATATATAACGAATCAGAGCAACGATAATCATATATATTTATATGTTGTTTCTACTTGCTGAGATATACATGTACGTTCTTAATAGCTTCATTTATAAAGCTTTGAGGGTATCTATTAAGAAACTTGAGAAAAAATTATGAAAAGTATTGCCATATATGTACTTGCAAAATTGATTGATGTTTACACATTTTAATGTGACCAATTTTTAGATAAAAATATGTATGTTTTGTTGTGTTTAAATTTGTGAGTTTATTAATATATGTTTTAAATTAATTTAGTTGTAATATTTTATTATATTTTAGGCTCAGTCCCCAGACGAAGCAGCCTTGGTTTCAGCGGCGAGAAATTTTGGATTCGTGTTCAGAGAACGCTCGCCTAATACTATTACAATAGAAGTTATGGGTAAAACAGAGGTAAATTAATACTTTGACGCCCACATAACCTATATTTCGTTGTATTTCTTTTTTGAGAAATAATGCTTTTATTTGTTTCAGGTGTACGAGTTGTTATGTATATTAGATTTTAATAATGTTAGGAAAAGAATGTCCGTGATATTGAAGAAGGATGGTGAAATTAGGTTATATACTAAAGGTGCTGATAATGTAATATACGAAAGATTAAAAAGTAGTACACAAAATGAAGTGAGAATTAAAACACAGGAGCATTTAAATGTAAGTCCATTCCAAGATATTTTTCATTTTCTTAGTTATGATGTGGTAGATTTATTTCTCATGAGTTTGTAAAACTACTACCACTACACCTTTTTCTTTTTAAAACAATAATAAGGGGTGTATTTGATTTGAGGTATGTGGTAATGGAGAGGTATCTGTATGCGGCAATTCAACTTAGTCATCAGGACGACAATACGTCTATTGTTAACCACCGATAAAGTTTCGATTCTATTTGGGTTTGAGTACTAATTTGCCATGCGCTGCAGTGGCTTTTTTTATTACAAGCAATTTTTGGTGTATTGCAGCTATCCAATTATTATCATTTGCTAAATTAATACTATCTGGTAATACAATATGTTAATACTATCTGTCGGTTCATCCGCAATTATGGGAATACATTCTTTTGGCTTAAAAAGTAGCCAATGTCAGAGCCTATTTCATAAAGCAATCTAGTTTTGTTCTAAATTTAATCTCGATACTTTCTGCCGTTCTAGTGTAGTTGAGTAACTCATAACATAATAGCTGTAAATTTAAATGTACCTTGGAAACATATTTAGCTGAACAATTCTGTGTTGTTAACATATCATTTACTCTAATTAACAGACCAATCACACTAATAACAAATAAAGATTAATGAAAATATTAAGGTTGACTGCAACCGTAATAGACAACGATTAGCCGTCGTCTGATGAATCATGAAACTTAGGTGGCTAGTTTTTATATAATAGTTTAGACATTGTGAACTAGTTACAATAGGTACAGACGAAAAGATACATAAAAATCTTCGACTTTAGTGCAGTCAGGTCAGAACTAGTGTAGTTTGACCGGGAGATACCACCGCCGCAATTATTTCTGGCGTGAAGCAATTCTTGCGTTTCGCTGGAAGGATGTGGTTGCCGGCTCACTTATATATCAGGCGACCGTGTTATTGCTCGGGAGGAGCAATGCATCTGTGATCGACTTACGATAACACCTCTGTTCTATATGAAGTTGTTTACAGATATCCATAGCGTCAGGGAGTTACGGGTTTGGTTCTAGGTGTTTGTGTATTCGTCTTTGTAAGTGTTACTGGCACCAACGACACAGAAGAAAATCCTAGTGCTAGGCTACGAGTGTAGAAAGCGCTGTAACGTACATACATTTTTTAAAATATTTTTAGTATTTCGAAATCAGGCGGCGATTTCAACACCAAACAGGTATAAACAAGTTGTATGTTTCAGAAATTCGCCGGCGAGGGTCTCCGCACGCTGGCGCTGGCGTGGCGGCCGCTGGAGGAGCGCGGCTTCGCGGAGTGGAAGCGCCGCCACCAGGCCGCCGCGCTCGCGCTGCGCGACCGCGACGAGCGCCTCGACGCCATCTACGAGGAGATCGAGACCGACCTGCTGCTGCTCGGTCAGACGACATTCATGTCTTTATTTTGCATACGCCTACAGGATTACTTAATTTTTTTTACCCTGCCATGATGAGCGACAGGTTACTACGCTTATACTATTATATTATGTTGTGTTTAAGTAAATGAGAGAGAAGTTTTTTTTTCAACCTTTAGGACAGTACTACGTCTATGAGTTAGTTAATAAGAAAGCTTTTGTTTTTCAATGTCACTGAACCGAAACCTCCCTATATTAACAATATTTTCTTTTCGGATTAATTTCCGACAGTCCCTGTCTGGAACTTGTATATAAGCAGGATGTTTAGAAATCTACAATAGTATGAGTCAGATTACATTAGCGCCATCTTTTGATAAATCGCGGATAGTCGCCACAGTTGCCGAAAAATCTCTTACTAATCACAATTCTAAATTAGTTTCGAAGTACTTTGCACAAGTCTCACTTACACTTGCAAGCATTTTAACGTTGGCTCCACTATTGCAGGCACACCAAATAGCTGTATAAAAATGTATAAGAACATTTTCTTTTATTTCAGGGGTCACAGCAATAGAAGATAAATTACAAGATGGAGTACCAGAAACGATAGCAAACCTTAGCTTAGCAGGAATTAAAATATGGGTTTTAACAGGAGACAAACAAGGTGCCAAATTAATGAGCTTTAACATATATTTTGCTTTACATAAAATCCTTACTTTAAATTTTACTTTTGATATTTTAATTGTATCTATACTGTTACAATATTATTGAAATTATTTGCTGATACTTAAAAATATGTTACTAATATTGGTGATGATATTTTTTCAGAAACCGCAATAAACATAGGCTACTCGTGTCAGTTACTAACGGACGACATGGCGGAAGTGTTCATAATAGACGGTTCGTCTCACGATGACGTTGATCGTCAACTAGCCAAGTGCAGAGACTCGATACGTGTTGTCAATACATTTCTACCACATGGTGAGTATAGTTCATATTTTTTCTACAACAATGACTTACATTATAGACCTTCTGTAAGTAATATAAAAGTAGAAACGATAATCCAATCCTCTATGAGACAATAGTTCTATTCCAGATTGATATACATATACGCCTGAAGACTAAATTTTAATGCATCATAAAATTTATGCTTCATAATTATCTCTATCATGATTCCATAATGTACTTAAAATATATATTCCTCCATAAAACTTACACACGAAGAGATTTCAGTACATGGACATATAGTAATTGGTGACATTAGCATGCTTTGTTCAACTTTATACACTGCTATGTTCAAAGTTAACTTTAAATTTTGAATCGATTGGTGGTAAAACTTGCTCCTTACCTAATTCTATTAATTAATATAAATTTTTTATTGCACTTTATTTCAATTAATATATATTTTTTTTTATTTCAATAGTTATAATGTATTTTTAATTGAAGTTTGGATGTTAGTATTGTCTAATTTTAATTTAATTTTTGTGTGTGTATAATTTCTGTGTATATGGGACATGTTTTCCTAAAGTAAATTATTATTATTCTAATTAAAACTGTTAGATTTCGATTCAAAATGTGTGTTCTTTCAGGTGCATCGGAAAACAAACGGTCGAGCGCGAGCGCGGGCTCGACGTGCGGCGTGTCGGGCGCGGGGCCGGGCGGTGCGGCGGGTGCGGGGGGCGCGGGGGGCGCGGCCAACGGCGGGGGCGCGGTGGTGCGGCCGTCGCCGGGCCGCGCCGCCAACGTGAAGCTG
This sequence comes from Cecropterus toxeus, assembly GCA_018249875.1. Classification (NCBI taxonomy): domain Eukaryota; kingdom Metazoa; phylum Arthropoda; class Insecta; order Lepidoptera; family Hesperiidae; genus Cecropterus; species Cecropterus toxeus. Next base: position 5,512 of record DWNE01006076.1, on the reverse strand, counting down.
AACGCGCCCGCCGTGTCCGTCGTCACATTTAGGTGGGACCCTTACCTTCTACCGCACGCCAGGTAGACACCGCCACACTTTATACCGCACTCGCGCCTCCGCTCTCCTGTAGCGCCACTGTAGCGTCTCGCACCCGATACGTGTAGTCTCTCGTCCCCGGCTTCCCGGTGCTTCGATGCCGACGCGTGACGCACGTCACACATGCTACGCTAGTATCTGTGTTTGTGTGGAATATACTCATTGTCGCTTTATTTATATATATAGACAGATATGAATAAAATATATATCGTCCTATCAATTATATTACCTTTATTAAGTAATAAAAACACTATAAATGTCGATCTACTTTCGTAGACTAGTTGACCTCCGTAAAGGCAAACATAACTCTTTCCCAAAGTAGATTTTTTTCTGGTCTTATATTACTTCTTCACTTCTACTACTACACCACTTTTTCAATACACTACCCGAAACGGATGCACAAAAATACTGCACAATTAATATTAATTTAGTTTATTAAATATATAACACATTTACTAATAATGTATAGCCATATAGTAAAGTATAAAAATCGATCACCTCATTTTTAATGTATTTTATTGAATACTTCGACTTTATGGCATAAAATACGAGCAATTAAAGTTACCTATGCAAACTTAATTTAATATAATGAATTATTTTATTACATTTTTTTTTATTAATTTGCAGTATTTGTTCCAAGCATTATATTATAGAAATGATGTGGTCGATTTACATGCTATAATGCCATTTGTACCGTGAATATGCTATTTGTATATTACTTTTGTATTAACCATGTACATTTGGTACAGCAATAAAACCACTACAAGTGATACGATTATATTACAAGTAACTGTTTATTTAACTATTATTGCACCATATAACGTCAAATGCTATACATTTGTATAATTTCGTTTATGTCTAGTTCATAATCAGGTGTCCATAGTGTAAACGAAGAAACGGTAATTAAGATGTGCGAAAGCTTTTATTCTTTATATTTAAAACTGGATCAAATTATAATTATTATAATTATTTAGTTATTACATATTATCGTCAATAATATAAAACTATTATTCCGCTTCAAGTAGCGGAACTACTTGAACCGTATTATCTTTGTAAACAAAGGTGCAAACCGAGTAAAAACATACGCTAATTATCTTACTCCGTTTCCACTTTTGTTTACATTTTGAGGACCTGATTATGAATTAAAATTGCTATTTATAGATGTACAAACACCTATATTAACGTATCAGAAGTATAGCTTCCTACAAGCGTGTAATAACAAATAATTTTGTAATTAAGTGGTTACCGTCGCTATCAGGGCTTGAGGAAATTTTTATTCCGCTGCGGACTTAATGCGAAAAGTCTGTATGTGTATTATCTTTCACGCAAAAACTATTAGTAGGATTTGACTTCGGTATTTTGGCAAACGTGGCCGACGCGGGCGGAGACTTCGGAATAACCTAGTAGTATATATTGCATATTGAAGTGTATTTTTAGCAATGAATACGTGTCGGGCGGTCCGCACGACGCGCTGGAGCCGGCCAACGACGACAGCAACGGGTTCGCGATCGTCGTCAACGGGCACTCGCTCGTGCACTGCCTGCACCCCAAGCTGGAGGAGAAGTGAGCACGTGTACATTCATATAAAACATTCCGTATTACGCTGAAGCTGAGTGGTGTATATTGGTTCACCCAGTTCATATCAGGTGGTAGAACCAATGTAGTTCGACCGGGGAAGTCCCACCGCCAGTTCTAGCGTTTCGGTGGAAGGTTGTGGTTGCCGGCTTACTTTTATATCAGGCGACCATCTCAGTCCTCTGGAGTACCAACGCATCTATGATAGACTTCATATAGAACTCCTGTTCTGTATGAAGTTGATTACAAATGTCCATGGGCGGCAGCAACCACTTATCATCAGGTGGGCTACTTGCTGGTTTGCTACTTCATACTTATAAAAAAAAAAACCCGCGTTTATTAGAGAACAATCTATTAAAAACAAACATAGTGTGATTTTATATAGCCTAAAGCCATCCTCGATAAATTTACTATTCAACAGCAAAATATTTTTTCAATTCGAACCAGTAGTTCCGGAGATTAGCGCGTTCAACCTAACAAACTCTACTGCTTTATTATATTAGTATAGAAGTATAGATATGCGTTATGAACACATACGTACAGGACAAATGAGTGCATAAAATCTTTGTTGTACGTATTGTACGCACAATACACATGTACATACATGTAATATATATGTACACATATACAACATTGTAACTTTCCGGAAATTAGAATTGCTGGAAGTTGAATCCAAGATTTTTTTACATTTACCATTGCGGCAAATGTAATTTAATGTGTATAATTTAATACACATTTGTGTTTAATGATAAATAACATTTTTACAATTATTAAACTTTGTCATTCTCAAGCAAGATCGTTATAAATAGTCACAGATATAAATTGCTCATAGCAAGTGCATTCGATTGATATTCTAATGTGTTATTTATGTTTTCAGATTTTTAGATGTAGTGCTACAATGTCGATCAGTGATTTGCTGTCGAGTGACGCCGCTGCAGAAGGCTATGGTCGTAGAACTAATAAAAAAAAGTAGGAAAGCTGTCACGTTAGCTATCGGAGACGGGGCCAATGACGTCTCTATGATCAAAGGTATGTTTTGTTATACGACTTATTTTGTTCGTTGTACGATTTAAATTATTGACCAAAATCAATATTATCATATAAATCAATTAAACTTGGTTCATTAGTATTTTTAAATATTTATTTGCACTAATAGTGGTAATATATATTTTGTTATTAATGAAATTGTTAATGAATGCTTACAATCAGGCGGACTGCATGATCGTTTGCTTCATCAAAATTATAAAGAACGCTATGAGGTGGTAAAAGTCTCTCTGCAAACTGGTACTATTCTAAAGATATGTCGTACGTCACAATCCGTCAAGCCGTTTGGGCTGTAACGCGTGCCAAAGAAATGGACATACATATAAACAAACATACATACATACGATTTTAGCCTAATATTATCGCGGAATTTATACATTTTAATATGTTAGGGGTACTCACGATATGCGATTTTTTTCTATTTCTCTTTGCTGAAAAAAAAACGCATATGGTAAGTACCCGTAACATATTAAAATACATACATACGCTCGAAAAACATAACCCTCCTTCTGCAGTCGGTTAAAAACGTACGTTTGTTTCCAGCGGCGCACATCGGCGTGGGCATATCGGGGCAGGAGGGCATGCAGGCGGTGCTGGCGTCGGACTACTCCATCGCGCAGTTCCGCTTCCTGCAGCGGCTGCTGCTGGTGCACGGCCGCTGGTCGTACTACCGCATGTGCAAGTTCCTAAGATACTTCTTCTACAAGAACTTCGCGTTCACCGTCTGCCATTTTTGGTTCGCGTTCTTTTGTGGATTCAGCGCTCAGGTTATTGCTTTTATTAGTTTGTTTGATTCTTAATGTTCTAAATGGATTTTGGCGTAATATTTTATTTACAGAAAACTATTTTATTAATTAGATTTTTAGGATTTTCATTAATGTTTACCTTTATTACTTATATACTCGTAGTCATATCGATTTTAAGTAGACATTTGAGCACTTTCGCTAATTGTATTATGAAAATCCACACAGTAATGGTTTGTCATAAAAGGTATAACTGACGAATTTAACCACTTTCCTTTAGGAATTCGATTAATAATTCAAGCCAATTTCGAATAAAATTACTCTTTTTTATTTTATATCACATTCAATAAAATTTGAACCCGGTCAATATTATATTGTTTTTGTATCAATATGTACATTACGGTGATTTAAATATAGTATATTCACACAATTTCTTCAATGTATGCAAGTCTACGCTATTTAATACTTAACAAATACTGTTTTATTACGTTTCTGGGTAAAGGTGTCATGAATACCGACTTGCCTAGAACATTCTCCACTTCGTTGAAAAAACTTACATAACATAACATTTACAGACGGTATTCGACGAGATGTTCATCTCAGTGTACAACCTGTTCTACACGTCGCTGCCGGTGCTGGCGCTGGGCGTGTTCGAGCAGGACGTGGCGGACGCCACCTCGCTGCAGTTCCCGAAGCTGTACGCGCCGGGACACACCAGCCAGCTGTTCAACAAGACGGAATTCATCAAGTCCACGCTGCACGGCTGCTTCACTAGTCTCGTGCTGTTTCTCATACCCTATGGTTAGTTCAGACAAAATCATACTATTACCGGACGCACGATAATGATGTGCATTTGTTTGATAGTACATTTATTTACCAGTTTCATATTTTCTAATGATAGCAGTTTTACTAATTTTCATGAAAATTACCTATTTATGGTTAAAGTTTTACCGATTTTATAATTTTTATTTTGTTTTTTTTTTTTGCCCATTTGCATAGGAAAAAAAATCGAAGACCTTTTTTTTGCTGACTGCCACTATTGCAAAATCATACTGCCAATATTACATATTCATTTCTCTACAGGTACTTACAAGGATGGGTTAGCGCCAGATGGGAAGATTTTATCAGATCATATGCTATTAGGAAGCGTAGTGGCCACTATACTTATAATTGATAATACTACACAGGTAAGCGACTAAACTTGCTATAATTTCTCATTTTCTCTCATACAACATAATGGTAAATGGTTACTCAATGCATGGTCAGTAAAAATAATGACAGTGGAAACTAAGTAGATTTTTTATTACTATTATTTTTTACATATATGTTACACATGTTTCTAAAAGAAAATTATAATAAATTAGACAGCGGTCCTATTTGAGTCTATTTTACTTAAAAAAAAAATTGCCGTTTTTATGGCATCGCATATTTACACCTTTTCATTTGAGTGGTTTTGCTAATTTATAATAATAATGTTATATTTGCCTGCAGATAGCTTTAGATACAACGTACTGGACAGTGTTCAACCACATCACGATATGGGGCTCGTTGGTGTCGTACTTCGTATTAGATTATTTCTACAACTACGCCATCGGCGGCCCTTACGTGGGCTCACTGACGGTGGCTCTCACGCAGGCCACCTTCTGGTTCACTGCCGTTTTAACTGTAAGTACGCTAGGAATATATAATTCAATATATGTTATGTCTATAAAATTATAATACCTTCACTTTATTTCCTTTTTTAATCATCATCCTGTAATCGTCATAAGATAGTATAGAAATCCTTACTAATTTTTAAGTAAGATACTGTAATTTGATTTTATAAAGTCACGCAAACATAGTTGGCACGCATTGGCAACTGTACTTTTTTGATTTACACCCGGTAATAATATATTTAGGGCGTGCGTGTTTGTGCGTGTGTGTCTGCACGATTTAATTGCACTACGTTTGTCGCAGATGATAATCCTGATGGTGCCGGTGGTGTCGTGGCGGCTGGCGTGCTCGTGGACGCGGCCGACGCTGGCGGAGCGGCTGCGCGCGCGGCAGCGCTGGCGGGCCGCCGCGTCCGCGCC
>DWNE01006075.1:0-13378 GCA_018249875.1 Cecropterus toxeus | reverse complement strand
TTATTCCTTAAACTTTATTTATTTTATAAATAACCACAGCCCAATCATAAAATATATTTCCTACTTACACCTACATACAATCGCAATACACAACATTATTGTATATACATTTTAACTATTATTGTTAAATTTTTCATGCAATAATTTATGTAAAATTCATAATGATTTATACAAATAATTCACAAATTTTAATTTGTAACTTGATTAACACAGTATATCTGATGGTATAATCTTTAAAGTAGTGCTGCCAAACTATCGATAGTTTTTCAATTGAAACTTTTCATTTATAAACAGCTGCACTATCGATTGTCCTATCGATACTATCAATAGTTCAAAATAAGCAATAATATCGAATGAGAGCAATACTATTGAAAGTATTGTTGCTCAGAAGATTGTACTGTCGATTGTATTGATACTTCCGATAGTATCGATAATATCGATAGGTCAGTGGATAGTTTTGCGATTGCCTGGCTATCGATGGACTATAGATTAATCGTCGATAGTCGACTTTCGATTGGCAACACTACTTTGAAGTGTATAGTTTAACGTTATGCGCATTATTCCTTGGTTATTTCCGAGGATCATAAAACATTCGTTACAAGCGTAACTGCCTTAACGCTGTAAGCACAAATGTTAACAGTTAAAGTCAAATGTACTTGTCTAATAAGGCCACCAAAGTACGCAGTAAATTGTAGCGAAGTTTGACGAATTCTCAATGAGCTCAACGCTGACGATTGTATGTGTAGTGCCTAAGTTTGATATTCTTAATTGTTTAAAGGTCTTAGCTCAAAATGAATAAACGTAGCCTTTAACTACAACCGATGTACAACCTTTAATACATATATCATGTATAATATTTGAACCACATTTTTTCTAGAAGTTGTAAACGAGCATGACAGTCTAATGGCAAGTGGCCAATGAACAGCACTGGACATTCGTAATCAACTCTAGGCTAGATTGGAGTTAGTCTACACACTGATAGATCCTGATTGGGAGCTGAAGCCTCGCTATCTCTGAGGACTAAACTTGAACATTTCGGCTAATGTGTTACCCTTACCACACCATTCAAATCAGAACACAGTCTACTGTTCCTAGACAGAAATACATTCGGCGCCTCTGGAGTCAAACTACAGTCTTCTACCACCATTAAAATGTATAACGTACAAACTTCCTACCTTTCTACCATATATCCAAGGTCATGCCACACTGGTTCGTGCCACCGATAAGGTTTCCTGTAAAGTGTGTCAAGTTCGTATCCCACCGCGCGTCGCTCACGCGTCCAGGTAGAGTCGCACGAGGCCGGCGCCGGCGGCCGGCAGCCGCGTCGCCGGGCAGGCGCCGCGCCGCCGCACGTGCCGCGATATGCAGCCGTAGCAGAACACGTAGCTGGAACGTACATTGTTCTATGTTACGTTGTTCCACGAGGGGAGATCTCCCGCCAGGCTACGTCATCGTGCCTCGGGAGGAGCCGCCGTGCTCCGACACTCTCCGTTCGGAACTTGCATATGTGCGCGATGTTGAGAAAACTCCGATAGCGTGAATCAGAATACGGTGACGTCATCTCGTGATGAGTAGCGGGAGGTCGCCTCGATTCACAACGATCGAACGAGCCAGGTAGTGGAACCGATGCAGTTCGACCGGGGAAGTACCCCCGCAACACCTATTTCTAGCGTGAAGCAGTTCTTGCGGGAGGTGGAAGGGTGTGGTTGCCGGCTCACCTTTATATGAGGCGACCATCTCAATCCTCTCCTCTGGAGTAGCGACCCGTCTGTGATAGACTTCATTAAGAACCCCTGTTCTATATGAAGTTGCTTACAAATGTCCATGGACGGCAGTAACCACTTACCATCAGATGAGCTGCTTGCTCGTTTGCTACTTCATATTTATAAAAAAAAGAAGAAAAAAACCAGATGGTATCTTCATTACCACCCCTAGACAAGTAAGCGAGTTCATACAGAACAGTGGTTCTAATTGAAGTCTATTACAAATGCGTTGCTAAACATAAGGCTAAGATTGTCACTTCATAAAATCTTAGCAATTATTTTCACATTAAAAGATATATGTATCTCACAATTTACATTGTTAGATATTTCTTATTTGTTATTGCAAGTGAGAAATTAAAGACATGATTTTAGAACTGAAATTTCTGTGAGAACATATTCATATTATTAGATAAGTCAACAACTGATTTGGTTGTTGGTTGGAATTTTAGAGGAGGAAAGGAGGTTAGGCAACCTCCCCCCTTCCTTTCCTTCTGGTAATACGCCACAAATGAAATGCGTGTGTAATGTCCATAATGGAATAATTTACCCAGACACTGGCAACACTGTGGGCACCTTCCAGTTTTGTAAGCACAGTGGACATTTATTCAGGTACCGAGTGGCACGTTCGTCGCGCTGAAAAATGAAGAATAATTATGAAATTATTTAACAGTAGACATATTATTTAAGTATAATTGTGTATAAATTGTTTATTTTATTGCTTATTTGTATTCTGAAAGTGGTTCAATCGATTGTCGTATAATTTACATTACAATAGGAGAAATGAATACGAGAATGTTTGTTATTTAGGGTTTTTTTTATATTATTATAAAAATTGAGGGGTTTTAGTAGGGACGTGTTATGGCGATTGTACATATTAACTTAATTTGTAGGCAGGTGACAATAGAAAAGTAAAACGTTTATGATTTTTTTTTCCAATTTATGCTTGGCAGGTCTGGAACAAATAAAGATCGTTGTTGAAAAAAAACAAATAGATTTTCCTGTTAGAAGTATATTTCTTACCTCGCCTACACTAAGAGAAGTGGGGGATTTCAGATTATTTAAACTTTCCCTTATATACGCCCATGGTTTAATATTAATCGTTCTAAAGGATCCTTTCGTTTAATTATGTTCTTCACTGTAACATATTCTAAAAATGTTACTGATGGTTGTTCCAAGGAACATTCCATTAAATAAACATAAAACATAAATACTTTCTACACTCATAGCCCCACACTAGGATTTTCTCCTGTGTCGCGGGTGCAATGGACACACAATCATCCAGAACAGAAGTCTAAATTCATCAATCACATATCTGTCTGGCCGGGGATTGTACCCGGGATCCACTGTGAGTCAGAACGGTATGGTGACCGCTCCGCGACGCGGGTCGTCGTGATACCCTGAGTGCTGGTAGCAACCACCTGAGCTCTCTATAGTCGCAAAGCCAACAGATAATTTCAAAATACCTCCAGTGGTGGTGGAGTGGGCAAGGCGGCAGTGGCCAGCGGAGCCCTTGCGTCCCACCAGCGCAGGAACTGCACGGCGAAGGCTCCATACTCGGCCCCCGCCGCCACCACGCTCCATACCATGGGGAACGTTACCACTGCCTCGCTGGAAACAAATCGTTCATACTCATTCTTTAATGTTAAATAACATGAATATGCAGGGTTTTTTGAGTTTAATTGAGTCTGCGATAACATTAGTCTAAAATCATACCTAAATTTCCCTCTAAACACACTCCTAGCAAGATCACTCCACGTGTTCTCTTCGGGCTCTGGTGGCGGAGCGTCCTTCAAGGTCAGCCCCAGGAGGTGCAAGCCGAGGGTCGGGGAACGGCCCTTCCCTACCAGATATCGCGCCAAGATTAACATCTTCCAGGATTCTATCACAAAGTGCAAGATGGAGTAAATCTTTATTGCTGCCTTGCGAGCACGGTCTGAGATACTCTGGAAGATAAAGAGACATTAGTTTCAAGGTAGACCAAGTATAGCTCCACTAACACTAGACATACGACTGCCAAATCTATATCTATATAACCTAACACGAAGCAAACAAACAAACTTATGTTTGTAGTTAGTAAACTGTATAAGTTTATTTATTATTTTTACAACAGAGCTACATTTTCCCTTCAAGATTTGTGAATGATAATGCTACAGAACTCTTCACCTGCGAGTCCAACTCGCGCTTGGCCAATTCATTATTTTTTATTGCTGATATTTCGCCACAGTACCCTTAATCGCAGTCATGGCGAAATTCATCGTGAATACCCCTTACATATTAAAATGGATATATACTTAAATAAATATTAGTCTAAAGTCATATATAAGAGAATATGTGCTGTGCCAAACATGTGCCAGTTTAAAACTATAATATGATTTATATTCCTTAGTCTGGATTATGGATTTTGGATTATGCTGGTTATCCACTAGCAACAATTGATTTATAAAAATGTGTAATGTTAATAAATCTAATAGCTAAACAACTAGCATATAAGAATTAGTAGAATAAAAGGTGCTTAAATTACTTACAACATTAAAATAATTAACCATTTTATTCAATATTCAATTCAGTTATAAAATGTTGATTCTCCTAAATAATACACATGAAGTCATATAAAAGCAATGTCTTTTACAGCATACCTTCCCTAACCTTCCATCTTCATTATCCTCTCTCCATCTTTCCACCATCCTCTCCAGTTTATCCCGGAGATAAGGCACTAGGACGAGCAATGCCAAGGATCCTTTCTCCAAGAGGTCTGGTAACCGTGGCCCTGAGCTGAACTCATTGCTCTGGACAATTGGCACTCGCAGGAGACCGTAGAAACATTCCGAAAATGATCCAGCTGGAACGTTTATAAATTATTACTAGCTGAATAGAGGGGCAAGGAAACCATGTTCTACCTGCTCTTTAAAAATATAACCTAACCTAACCTAACCAAACATTATGATTGATTATTTCATTACATTACAAGATATGAACTATACCTATATTATACTATATATTGAGTCTTTTGCATTAAATTCTGTGGTTTTGGTTTTATGTGATTTGAAACACATTTGAAACATGTGATAAATTCTGAAAGTGATATTTGTCTGCAGAACATATTTAATAAAAACAAGTCTTTTGTTATAGTTTTACTATGCTTTATCTGTAAGTATCAGATACATATATCAAATGTCTATCAAATAAAAAGATACAAAAATGTTAATGCACCGAGCAATGAAAATAGCAATTTTATAAAACAAGTTGTATCTCTTTTCAAGGTCACAGATTATTGCTTAATTATAAAACACAAGTTTCTAGAAAAGTATACCAAGTTAACTGACCATAATGTTTCAAGTAGTGGTACTGCATGCAGCAGTCAAACAGCAGGTACAGCTCGTCGTACCAGCGCGCACACCACTCACACTTGTTGGGGTATACTGCTGCGACATACTGGAATTATATTTACTTATTATTCAATTATTCATTTCCATGGGAATATATAATGGAGGGATTTTGGATAATCATTTGGACGGCATTTGGATTTGGTTTTTCAATAAAGTCAAATTATTGAGTATATTAATTCTGATTTCAGTGTAGGGTGAGAGATAAAATTCAATTATTGAGTATGATTTATTTGCAATAAATTTCTTTTTTGCTTATTTTACTGGAATGTCTATAAAATTGATTCAAGCACTTTATTTACCCGACTGCATTGGAAGGAGGGTAATGTTTATTTCGTCCTATATTCTAAAAATAAACATATATGTGTATTTGTGTATGTACTATCATACTTTTACATGAGTATTATGACAAATACTCATATAAAGTTAAATTAAATACAAAATTATGAAAAAAGATCTTTTGAAGCAGTCGGTTTTTTTGTTTCAATATTTTTAACTATGTTACGAGTTTAAAGATTGAAGTATCTAACGGGTATGGAGACCATCTGATGTGAAGTGGTCGCTATCGTCTAATGACATCAATAACTATTTCGATTAAAGAGTGAAGATATCGCCAAGAGATAAAACTTTAAATAATGAAGAACCTCAATAAGTTTCCTCAGCGCCGGCTTCACAGTCGAGCCGAGAGCTTCTTGAGCTGTTATCTGAAATACCGAAGGAGTACCATGCAAGGTACGAGTTAAATGAGCCGCATATACTGCCATGGCTTTTATTTATCACACTGTTACACTAATTATATCACTTATTAATAACAGCATTTTAAATTCGAGTCGGAAAATTAATGAAAGTTTAGTAAACTGGGAAAAGTTGCAAATTCGGAATGTCAAAACTTTTAGTGATATTTGATAACAAATTTTATAGTGATCTGTGGTCAAATGTTGTAATCTTTTTGAGCTTTGGGTTCCTTGATATTCGCCAACCCTTTTTATGATATCGATTATACTGCCTTTAAAAGTAATATATTGCAATGATTTTAAAAGTAATTCAATTTAAAAGTAATATATTGCAATTGACTAAATAATATAAAAGATTTTCAGTGAAATAATGTTTTGTTCCAAATTAATTGGTTACGATGCTTAACATTATCTGTTAATGACAATGACATTCAGTTCACAACAGATGAGTGATGACAGTGCTGACTGCACTGATGTCAAATGATTTCCTAACAATACAGTAAAGTAGATACGGTTACATTTTTATTTCATTTTCACCATTCCAATAATTAATTCCAACCTCCTTCGCGTATCAGTGTTTAAATTGCATACTCTGTTTTAATTGTATGGTTAAATCGTTATAGTGTTGTGATGGGGAGTCATAATAGTCACGAGAAGGCCGCGAGTGATCCACCTGGCAGCGGAGCCAGTACCCCACGAGGGTCCACCCGGGGGGCACGGTCAGGGTCGAGTGGGGACATCGAGAAACCGGAGCCGCAGCAGCCAGCATCGCTGGTCCCCGTTGAGAAGCTAGGCAAGGTGAGTGACGAGGTCAATCATACTTCCTTCCCGTAAGATTGTCAATCGTTCCAAGTTCGAAATTGTTTGTTTTGTTTGGCCTTGAAGATTTTCGTCCAGTGATAAGCGATTGAGGTCGTCGTTAATGAATAAATAGCAAATTATGATTGGCGCGAATGTGTGCGCGGAATTTTAGTGGCCATTGTGCTGGTAATGGCTGGATAAATTAACCTTACCATTTATTTACTGTATGACTGTTTTTATTTATATCACTTCTTGAAACTATTTATGTTGTTACAGCTTTAGGGTTAATTAAAAAAAAAGTCAAACTTTTAACAGGACCACTTAAATTATTTTCTGTAAATATTTTGCCTCTCCAGATAAACTTAGTTGGATAAGATTCAAGGATAATCAAGGACAAACATTTTTGATAAAGATTAAATTCTTTTACTAATGTATATATGTTTTGATAAATAATACTTATATATATTCATAAATAGTATATAAATGTATGTATAATACATTATTACTTTTATCAACTATTTGATCAAAACTCTAGTTTGGTATTTTGTAGACACTTGTTATTTTTAGAGATGTGCCGTATTCTTAAAATAAAACATCCATGGTAATATCCATAATATTGAATATGAATCATTTGTGTCTAGATCCGCGAATATGGATAGTGATGTCAACTTTTTTACAAATTTACTCACTTAATATACATGTCTTTGAAGTGACAGTTGCTTTTTGACATATTTTGACTTGTGCTCTTAGTACGAAATTATTATGTTTCCTTATATATGCTGTACGTTTTTTCCCTATCATTGCAAAATAGGTATATTGTTTTTAAATGTACTTACATATAATGTTTAGATATTTGAATTTAGCAATATAAATGACCTAAATATGTGATTATAATAAATGATATGGAATTTTTTACTATTTAGTCACTTGTGTACATTTAGACTTTTTTACACATAGTGAATTATTAAACGAGATGAATTAATTATGGCTATAAAAGACCCATTTGACACCCACTTATAAAGCAAGAAATATAAATAGATATTACTCCTGTCTCGAATATGTGTGGATATTTTTCACATCACTAGTAATTATCACGTTACAGGGAACATAGCGTCATGTGATATTGAATGAGTTCATTCTGCTCTAGGCTTATCTTTATTTGCGAAAGTAGTTAATAACACCAAAATATTACTTGCCTTTGTATGACGTAATGTCTGGGTTGTTCTTGTTATGTTTGGGTTGTTCTTGTTTGGTTTATTGTAAAATGAATGATTAATAATGTAAAAATACTTTGACGTTTGTGACAATTTACAAGTAAAATGGAAAAAAAAATAGATGTTTGAATAATTTTTACCACATTTTTTTCTATAATGTGAAGAATATAATATCCATTTTAATTAATTTGACTTGTATACAAAATTAATACAAAATGAATCATTAGTATATGTTTGTTACACAACTCAATATTAGGGTTGTTTGATTATCATTTTAAAAGTGGTCTAATAAGAGCACATATACTTAAATGTTTCCGATATATGTTTTATTATATTTACTTTTAGTGATCATAGTGTGATGTTCTATAGCTTTTTAATAGATTTTTCTCTAATTAACACGGGTGAAACCGTGTTGTACAGCTAGTTAAAAAGTAAAAAGTGATGCAAATGGTCTGTAGGTATTTTATAAACTACTTTATAATACTTAGTCATATTGATTGTTCATACTGGTCTCATGATATTTCCCCATTATTTTTGCAGTATCATGATCTGAAGTAACAAATACATAAATCTAGCAATGCTCCTTGTTTGAGTATTTCCTTGTAGCTGACATCACTTATATTTACATAATACTTTTTGAAAAAGCCAAAGTAACCACATGTAAAGAAAGAGGGCGGAGCCAGAGTTGCACGTGTTTGTTTCAGTACTTGCTAACTTCATTCGGTAACTGACGAATAGGAAGGCCCACATTGGTAACAAGATCCTATAGGTTTTGTTTGGTGTGTTTTTTCGTATTGTCAATAAATTTATAGTTTACAGTAAGTGTTTACGGTGTACTTCATAGTTTTTTTGCATGTTTATGAATATTTTGAACATTAATTCACGTAATGTTTGTATGGTATGTTTATTTAATAATAAGTATCTGGACTCAGACGAGTTTTTTTTATTCCAAAGTGCAAATAAAGAAAAGAAAACGAAAAAAGAAGAATTTTTATTATGAAACTCGAAGCTTAAAATTCTGTTGTGTCATAAGTAAAACTAAAAACTGGTGTACTTTTGTTCAAGGAATTTGATTAAATAAATAAAAAGTTAATTCAAATCGATTTTCAGTTATTTATGCTCTTAAAATTAAAATAATTATCCTTTTAAAATCCCAAAATCCGCATCTGAATTCGCATCGCATCTGCATCTGCATCCGCATCGAATCCGCATCCGCGGATGTGAACTTCTAATAATCCGCATCCGCGTCTGCACCCGGATGTCTGAATAATTGCATCCGTAACAACCCTAGTTCTAGTGTATATTCATATGCATAATTCTTTATCAAATATTTCCCAAAAGCAATCAATCAGTTATAGACTCCAAGAGAGAAATCTCTCTTTATTTGGATTTCGTAATAGGCATATAAGTTGCTTAAACAAGTGCAGCAACACTATGCAGTCTATATACATACTTCTTTTACTTGAACATTCTACAGCTACAATATATTGTATTTAGAGTACTTAATTGACTATTAATGATAAGAGGTTGAATTTAAAGGCAGTGAGATATAAAAAATTATGCCTGGATCATACATGTCCTTAAACATGATAAAGGTAGAATATTTCTTGTACAAACTTTTGTTTTATGTTATGTTTATGTAATAATATTGTTAGAGCATTTTAGTATGTTTGTGTATTACCATACTATATTTGTTTTTCCTCCACATGCACTACTCTTACCAACCAATGATAAAGATGATTAATTGTACACTATCATTGATAAAATCTGTAAAATAAAAAAGATTTATTTCTTGTTTTACAAAAATTCAAAAATAAATGTGATCTGTAGATAGATTGTGAAACAAATCAGTTATTTTACACATATTTTATCTTGTTGGACAAAGTTCCGTAGGTACGTTGATGTAACACACAATTTGTTGGTGGTCATTACTTTGCCTGTAATGCAGTCTTTTTACCCTCTTATGTCAGAAGAAAGGTAATGTTTTCCGAGCATATGTATGGTTAATTCACCACGCTCTACGGACCAAATGGTGTGATGTACTGTAACACAGCTGTTGCTGAATTCGTCACAACTGTGTAAGCAATATCGGTTATATCATTAATAAATTATTTCTAAATATCTACAGGGGACTAACAAAAATTTCAAATATATATAACAAAATTATGCCTGACGTCACGAGCAGCCTTATAAATTAAAATTAATAACTTATAATGTATAATTTCTATTCTTATATATTTTATTATTGCAGTACTTGTTTTAACCCTTTTCAGTGAATTATTCGGTCGGGTTTTTATTTTTTAAATAATTCATTAAATTAAAATCGTGTCGTAACTGAATTGTTGTAAAAGTCTCCATGTTTTATAATATTGTAATAGCAAACAAGCATGCAGGTCACCTGATGGTGGCACCTGCAGCCCATGAAATCTGTAATCAAACCAAAATCAAGATTAGAGTATTACTTGAGGTTGGCCACAGAAACGTTACTATTCATGAGGACTAAGTTGGAACGCCTCGGATATATGTGTACGCCTCGGATATATGTGTATCTCTTACCACACCCTTCAGATCAAAACAGCAGCGCTTAACACTGATTTTATTAGGCAGAAAGAGGAATGGAGCGTTCGGAGTCTGACCACAAAGGGTTCTAAACTTCAAAACCTTCATACCACCGGTCAACCATATAACCCCGCCAAATCAATATTAGTTAATTTAAATGTACGTACATATTGTTAAGGACATGTTGCATATACTTCTACAGTAATGCATCACAGTGATAACACATTATAAATCCTCTTTCCGACCTTATCACGGATAAGTGGGATTTAATTAAGTACCAATTAGTAATTGTCAACATATAAAATCATATATACCTGGACAATAAAACCTAGGATTTACATATCACATTCTATTGTTAATACTAACGCGCGTCAAACGTTTTGGCTACGTGAGCCACATGGTAGGTACCTGAGGATGGCGAATAATAAATTTAGTAAGGTCCAAGCGCTACGAGGAGAATTTATAGGAAGACTTACGGATCTCCCTCTCCTTGTGGCCCGTGGCCCCGTGTCATCGAGAACTGGTCTAGACGTATAACGCTATTTCAAGCTTTAAGGTCCACGTAAGCCTTAAATTTTTAAAACCACAGCGAACCCATTAAACCGGTCAGGATCGCTAAGGATCGAACCCGCAACCCACCGCCAGTCAGAGCAATATTGTCGCCGCGCCTCCGTACGAGTCGACATTATTCTATACGTACTTTTGTATTAAAAACGTCTTAGACCATAAAAATGTGAATTGAAAGATATATATGTATGCGTATAGGCAAACGAAGCCAGGGGTGGAAATCTAGTATCAGAATAGTGAATTGTAAAGCGTAAAGTTATGTATACAAGGATGACACAACAAACAGACAATGACGGTGCGTTTGCATCGGGAAAAGCATAAGGATAAACGTATGAATCTGCATCACCCTGTACGTCATCACATGACGAGATGGTTTGGAGACATCGTATTCATTCAATCAAGGCATCTCACGTGAACAGTCGATTGCGGACCACAACAAAAGTTACTTACACACCTCTAACGGTACCGCTGTATTTAAAGAGGAATTTGCTGCTTAGCAAGAACTTGGCTTAAATGTTTTGCAGACAATTGTTTGTAACAAAATTTGGAACTATAAAGAGAATATAGTTTAAGAAGAATTGTTTTTACTTTGGATAGTACAGAAATCACTTATCTGTTAACTCCTGCCGTGCATGCAATCATAACAGAACAAAAAGCGATAGTTCTAAACGTTTATCCGCCAATTATCCGGATATCTTATCACAAATCTGGTGTCGATAACATTCATTCATCATGGGTAACGCTCAGTTCAATAATAACGGGGCGATGGACCGGTTGATGCCGAAGGTGGAACATCTGAGGTTCACGATCGTTGGCATCCAGGTCAGCAGGATCAAGAAGAAGAAATCGGCTGGTCCTACTTGCAAGGTACTTTTATACGTGTTTTGAAATCGTAATGGTTTAATCTTATATTAAAGGGAACAACGTCATTATCATTTAAATATAAATTGGAATTGGTAATTTTAAATTATTTTGGTATAATAATGACACGATTTAAAAATATTAGCGTAACAATTTTGAACTACTTGGCGATGGCGACTCTGAGCGGGAATATTATTTCATTTCAATCAAATTTATTTTTAAATACTCGAGAGAAAATTTAAGATTCGTTTTCTTGACCTTTTAAACTTACTTTTTTTGGATAGGTCCTGAATTATAGGAAAGCCTATCTATGCGGGGTTAGCGCTAGGGTCTCAAGTCCCTAATTTAGTACTGTAGGTCAATTCTTCCAACGCCAAAATTTAAAAAACCGCGATAATTTAGGCTAGTCCCTAAATCTCAAAGGAAATTTTGAGATTTAGGGAGCTCTTCTTATCGAATGATACTTTTCGTCACGATCAATTTCTTTTAAAACCTACAGACTGGTTAAGAAAAAAATGAAAATCTAAATCGGCGCATGTTTTTATTAAGGCGCAAATCATGTTATTTTTATTGCCTCTATTATAATATTTTATTTTGTTAAATTTAATAATAAACACAGATTGGTCACGCAACGCGGCTCAGTGGTTGCACTCAATTACATGCGGTTTATGCGTATAGGTAGTTGAATGTTAAACGATGTCGGTTTCATACTTGACTTGTGGTCCACCACAGCATGTTGAAGGTCATATATTGTTTGACGTAAAAATTAACCCAATAGTATATTATGTGTAGAAAGACTAGATTTTAAAAAGAATTCTCGTGTATTGACTTGTTTGGGGATAGGTATATTACATATTTGAAAGAGTAGATTCTTTTCCATCCCCAATTATTCAGTGGGAACATGGTCGTATACAAATGGGGTGGGACTTAGGGGTCCGGTCACCCATAGCAAAAACGAGAAAAGAAAAACAGAAGGACCTTTTTTGTCCGGAAATTTCTCACGTCATTTATTTCGGGCCCCTTCCTTTAGTATGGTCTATTACAATATTGGACTACCCCCATTTTAAAGTTATAGCGCCCATGAGTGGGAATAATACAAATATAAAACTACTAACACACGTTCGGATTTTTTGATTGAAATCCGCCTGCCAAATCCATTCTCCCTACACACGACCGGACCAGACAGTTGTATCACGTACGCCTTCGAGTGCACACGTTTGTTATCATGTCGTTGGATAAGAAAATAATGGTGGTAGCAAAACAATATTTAAGAAAAACGCGATCAATCTAGGCACATAAAAATTATAGGAATTTTAGAAAAAGATGCTTTTAAAATATATCTGAAAATGAACTGCGTAACCTTTGAAGATTTAGATTTATTAAATTTAGTAAAATTAATAAAATTTATATGGCTATATATTTTTTTTTAATTTACTACAGAAAGACTGTTTTTGCGGAGAGCTTCTACGATGGCATCCTTCTTAAATTTCGAAAAT
>DWNE01006074.1:0-13379 GCA_018249875.1 Cecropterus toxeus | reverse complement strand
AATTTATTTTCTATTTTTTAGTTCGGTTTTCTATAAAAAGCGTGTTTTTTAGTTTTTTTAAACTATTATTTATTTATTAAATTGTTCTCTAATAAACGCGGGTGAATCTGCGTGCCACACGTAGTGTAATATAAACCCAAGTATTTTTGCTTCGAAATCGCTCCCCATGCAGTATACAAAATCACTAAATCTTGTTAATTTAAAATCATACATGATATATAATAAATAACTCTTTTATATAAACGTTCATGATTCAGGCCAATCATTATATGATAAATTTTACAGTGTAAAATATTGGCGACTAATTTGACCGCCCAAAAGGGACTCTGCGGTATACTTAAAAAAAATTGCCCTTACAGCTAGGGTCAATATTTCTAATTAATAATAATTTATTGCCCTCTTAATCATAAGACACAAATACAAACGCTTGCTATTACTAAAAAATAAAAATGAATGCTGCACATAATTCCCACACATACGAATGGTTAGTAAAGCAAAAGTTGTTAGGTATATTCTCCACCCGAGAAAAACTTGCGACCAACGAAGAAACATATTAGATGTCAATCCGATCACAATTTCGATAAGATAAAAGCAACACATAGTAACACTTATCCGTAACAAGACACTTAAATTCCCATCTCTAACAGCAAAAGGAATATGGGAATTCCTTAGCCAACTGTATTCCTCGCCTTGACAAATCACTCTGAGATGACGTCACGAACACATAATGCCTGCATACGTGAGATTCGGTTACGGAGTGTACACTTGATGACGCGAGATGTATACTCACACTTTCTATACTTTTTTGTTGAGTTTTTACTTAACATTTTTTTAAACTTTATATGCAATGATGATACAATACAATTCAATACAAAACATTTTTATTGTACCCCAAAACAAACATAATTAACAAAATATAAAATAAAATCCATATAATATACGATACAACAGGTGGTCTTATCACAATATTGCGATTTCTTCCAGACAACCTAGAGTTGTTGTGAGAAAATTATATTTAATGCAAGACAGTAGGGGTGTACATTAATATGACATAAGTACAGACTTGATAATAATATAGGTATATCAGCAACTATCAAAGACGAAAAGGAAATTAAAGGATTGGAGTGACATGGAAAATACGAGGGACAAGGAAACAAAGATGGAAAAAGGCGTTATTCAAGCAGTAGACTACAAAGATAGGTAAAATTCCTTCACTTGCTTCTTAAAAGAATCCAGTGACTGCGCACGATATGTGATGTTAACAAATTTTAATGCATAAATATCCGTAAATCCATAGAAATCCATAGATGCAACAAAATAATATACCTTGAAAACAATCTCGAGGTACCCTTCAAAACGTACCCGATGCCGTGGGGGCGACGCCGGATTGTGTGGGATTTTTACCGTACTAAAAACCCCCCTGTGGCCGACCTCGGCTCTGCGAAGAGGAATTTGGGATCACCAAAGGTGTCCTCTGAGCGCGTTGCCGGATCTGACCCATCAGGCTCCAATCAGGCGACCTGGGCTCACTGTACTGTCTGGTCTACCAGACGGTATGCGACAACACACCGCCATCCTTACCGGGGTCGCTTGACTGAACGGTTCGAGCCCACTCTCAACCCCAAAAGCCCCTTACAATATCCCCTGCCTATCGTAAGTAGCTTCTTACGATAGGCAGGGGATATTGTATCCCGGGACTACAAGAACGGTAGTTTTTCCTCCCTGTATACCCAGACTCATTTTGGAGACGAACTAACAACTAAACCTCTAGTCACCAGGTGCGAATATAAAATAAAAGATAATAGACTATACTTTTTTGGTACCCAAGTGTAACATAACTTGGTTCTGCGAGAAACAGTCGCATGACCCATTATGTGTACACCGCTGACAATAATACTACACATACAGCACAATTTTCTAAGAGGATTTGTCTCTGCTTGGCGTTGGATGGTGATATGCAACAGTGATTATTAAAATACAAATGTTTTTTTTTCCATTTCGCACATTGTACGTATTATTTTAAGTTTTATCTATTCATATGATGTTCGTTATGTTCTTTATTATGTACGTCTTCTTGGAATGTGATATATTTTATTTATCTAAAAGTAAAGAGCCATATTAAAAAAAAAATAGTAATATTTAACCAAAAATATTATAGCTTCAATTTTATGTTCCGACTTTTGAACAGTTTAATTTAAAATTTATCTAATATTATTTAGAATATTTTTATCAACCATTTCAAATACTTTATTAGGTAAGTTCGGATCCTTAATCTTCGAAGTAATTTTCTTGTATTTTTTGTCGAAAACCTACTTTAGGTATATTATGAATTTTAATGTAGGCATTTTGGAAGTTTAGTAAGTGTAGTAAAAACATCGTGTTAAGTTATGTATAACTACAAAATGTAATAAGAATAAAATGTAAATTACTTGACATTATTGCATATCACATGCCACATTCGCAGATCTAGTTACGAAAATGATTGTGTTTCGATGATCGTTGTCATTTCGTTCCACTATTCTATCTCCCTCGCACAATGAGATCTATGAAAATGTCCCGTGCTAGGGTGACCATGAGTAAAGTTACATTTTAATAATATTCCTTACAATATTTTTTACTTCGTTTTGTGCGGTGACACACTATGCTTTCGTAAAAAAGGAACATTTCAAACAGACATTAGCAGACCACCCGCGTGGCGGTGCGGTCACCACACCGGTCTGACACACAATGGGTTCTGGGTTCGGTCCCCGGCCAGGCAGTCATCTGAATGATGAATTTAGATTTTGGGTCTGAGTGTTTGTATACGTGTTTGTGTGTGTCCATAGCACCTACGACAAAGAAAAATATCCTATGTCGGGCTTAGAGTATAGAAAGCTATACAGTTTACCGTACACTACCTTTGCTAGGTGGTAGAACTAATAACCAAGTTGGTACCACTATTACACCATTTTATATCGTGACGGTGACATTGAATTTCGATGGTACGGTGTGGTTGCCAGCTCATTTATACATCAGTCGCCTATCTCAACTCTCAGGAGCGGCAATACAGCTGTGATTGACATAGATGGAGCCCCTGTTCTATATAAAGCTGGATATAGATGTCCTTGGGGAGCAATGACCACTTACCATCAGGATCTTATGGATCATCTTATGGAACAAAAAAATAAACAAAACATTTATTAACAAATAACTGTTGAACGAAAATTTGGGAGGAATGTCTGGTTCCAAACAGAAAATATGGTGAACCATTACACATGATTATCCCGATGACGCCAATCATATCGAATTCACGTCGAACGTGTCTCGATTTAACTTTGTGACGTGGTAATTTCACTCAGTTGTTCTTTTACTATGAAACTGTAAATTGTGTATTAGTCAAAATAGAATGATTTGTAGTGTAATAGATTTGTGCTATTTTGAGTCCACCGCTTAAAGGACCAATGACCATTCAGGAGGCACAGGACCGGTTGGAATGGTGCCATTTAAGGAGGTAGGTCCAGCAGTGGACCACGGAAGACTGATAGATGGGTGGGTTAACACCTATGTTCATCCATCCATCAAATTTTAATATTCTTCCTAAACCAGTTGAACTTGAACAATGAAGAACTCAAGCCTGTGCAAAGTATCATGGGGATTGACTAACTCCAATTTTGGATTGATTATGTACAGACGCACTAGGATATGATAAGACAAAGACTGACACGAAGCATTCCAGCTTAGTCTAAGACGTCAATCAGCTGAGATAACACTTATCTCTCCGTCCTATTAAAGATCGATTCGAAGGAACACGAAGCATCCCAACTTAGTCCTTAGAGGTAACGACGAACTAAGCTATCTATTCAACCTATTTAAGTGCTGATCACAGACGTCCATGGTAATAAACCAGGTGGATTCCGAGTTCATTAGCCACTTCTATTCGATAATCCAAAGAATTTTTCCCATGCATCAATGCAACTTTGTACACACGTATAGGTAACCACTTATTGCATTCTGTTAGAACATGCGGCACTCGATCTTAGTCTATTTGACAGGATGGCAAGGCAGATAAAGACCTGTTTCAGATCGGATGCGATACTGAATATTCATATACCGGTACTTGATAATTGATGACCCCACGACAATGGGTACAAATGTCGGAGCGGACCATAAAAATAATTTATCATCCCCTAGACTATGAGGTGTTCGCGACTGTGTCGCTTGTTTGACTAGTCCTTACCCGAGCGCCAGGTACATTCGGTTCAAGCGTTAGCGTTGAGTGTTAAAAACAAAGGCAATTTCGCTGCACGTTGTAGCGAAATTTGCCAAAATTTGCCATGTAAAAATTTGTGACCGAGTGATTAGAGTTACTGATGTTATACCGTGGTTATACTATTTATATCTAATTTTATCTAAGTTCTTTCTTTCTAAATCCAGAAAATATCAATGTAATAATTCTTTATTTTTGTTACAAACGCGTAAACGCCTACGCGTAAAAGCCTTGTGTATCGCAACAAATGTATGAAGTTAAGTAACAACGGACGTAGTCGGAAGTTAGATGGGTGACCGCTAGTCGCTATTTATTGCACGCTCTCGTGCTTGGCGGTACGTTGAGCTATCGGTCTTAGTTGGCAACGAAGCCAATTGTTTCTTTGCTAACTAACAGTTAGGTAAGTATCATGTTTCGGTAGCAATAAAGTTTTATCCCAACAGTGATCATACCGAGCTGACAAAAATGTAAAACTAGTATGTTTCAGCCGAAGTGGTACCACGCCCACGTCTATTTTTAACATGAAACAGTTCCTTGAATTTGGTAGAAATTTGTGGTTGCCGGCTTTCTTTAATAGCAACCACCTAAGTCCTCAGAAGAACGCCATCTGTAATTGATCTCAGGCAGAAACTCTGTTCTATATGAAGTTGCTCACAGATTTCCATACGCAGCAGTGATCACTTACCATCAGTTGAACTGCGTGCTCGTTTGCTATTTCATACTTATAAAACTAGTATTATTGTTGTAAATATTAAAACAAAAAATCCAAAAGCTTTTTTTGTAATCATACATTTAATTTAAAGCATTATAAATGCTCTTCTTAAAAATGGTCAATTAAAAATATTATTATATTATAACATACATATAATAAAGTGTTATTCACATCCCCATTACCGTGATAATAAAAAAACGTCGTAGTTTTTCCCTCTATTTACTCTCCAAACTGAGACAGGTCTAATGATACGTCATACACAATCCGTCAAGCCATTTGTGCTGTAGCATGTAGCAAAGAAATGAACAAACTTTAAAAAAAACGTACATACATACGTTTTAAAAATGTTAACCCCTTCTGACGCTGTGGGGTAAAAAAATGGACATCAAAGGATTTGCAGCCAGCCGGCAAGCCAATATAAATGATGCCTGTTCGCCGTTTCATTTACATAGAAAAATCCCTCAATTCCTTGTCTTTATTCCAGTTCTGCTAAACATAGATTATCGTTAATTAAAAGGACTAATTACTTGATATCAAAAGGAAGTAATTCATTTAAGGTGTTACTAATAAATAGGTACAACATTGTTGTAAAAATATCTAGATTGCATTTGCTAAAAGATACCGCGTCGTAGCCAGAAGCTGTCCAAACTGACTTAGACCTTAAGGGGATGCAGTCCTAAGGAGCAGTGGTAGATTCAAGGACTTAAGTCACCGAGAATCTCATATCTCAATCTTTTTTCCATTTGAAACCCATTTTGTCATGATAATCAAACAGTTGTCCCATCCATCCCGCTCCCTCTTTTTCTCCCTATTTCGTAAAGCTATGTCTATGTCACTCTGCATACTGAAACAATTTTGATCATAATTCAAAGTCACAATCAGTCAAACCATTGGGCTGTAGCGCGTTCCAAAGGAATAGGAATACATACACACCTATGTTCAAAAACATTCCCCTTCTGGCGACTCAGATAAATAGTAACAAAACATTAAGACAAGAAACCCGACTGTAGAAAACGAAGTTTGGATAATAATGATATATATTTCATTTAACGCTTACCTATATGAGTTTTTGTCAAAATAGTCAAGTAAAGTATTACAATTCATGTATTTTTAAATAGATAGAAAAATTAGTCCCTCCCCTACTCCCCTTTTCCCTCTATTTTCAGGCGCCATTTTTTTTAATTATATAGCCTATGTCACTATACAAACTGAGACGATTCTAATGATATGTCATACGTCACATACATACAAACATACATACATACATACGCTCGACAAACATTACCCCTTCAGGCGAGTCAGGTAAAAATAGAATATTATACATTGATGTAAATTTCTTACACATTGTAAGTAAAAACATGCACCATTTGCATGTTCTGATAAATAAGAATGCCAACAGTTGTAAAAATGTTAATTGGTTTCGTAACACGATTGACAGACTTCAGATATCGATGCCTTAAGTCCCGTGGGAATACTCTACGGAGTATTTTAATGCATGGGAAATAAGTGTAATGTAAGTTTGTAATCAGCAGATAGAGCACGTTTAATATGTATTTTCTATGGTAAACAGCTCTTTTATTAATATATTAGCTATGTCCCGCGGTTTCACTATATAAGAAAAAACAAATAAACATAGCGTGATGTAATGTATGCTATATCCTTTCTCAATAAATGGAATATTAAACGAAAAAATTTTTTTCAGTTCGAACCAGCACCATTAGTACGAGTTTGTCTTGTTTTTTCCAGACAAGATTGAGTCTTGTTTCTGCCAAAAATGCCCTCTGTAAATTTTAGTTCCGAAACAAGCCGCTAGGGGCGCTGCATGTAGATGTATGGGCAGAAACAAGACTCAATCTTGTCTGGAAAAACAAGACAAACTCGTACTAATGGTACAGTTGTTCCTAAGAATAGCGCGTTCAACCAAACCAACTCTTCAGCTTTATAATATTAATAACCATATAATATACTAATATGGATTATTTTATACATAGCTATGTAAAACGTACAAGAAATATAATTTTTGTATATTATGATTTGTAATATAATGATAATTATAGACGATATAAGTATGTCATTATGAACCCTGGACCTTGAGCAATAATATGTAAATAATAATAGATAAATGTAATCGTAAACATAAAAGTCGTAAGCACGTTCAATTTTCTTTTAATAATCAACTATTTTACATAATTATACACATACATAACACATAATTATATCCCCTGATCTACTAATAATAATTCACAATTATGGACGTTATAATTACGCCATTAATAATTATGGTTATTTTAATATTGAATTCATTGTTTAACATTCAATTTACATTAAATTTACATTTAACTCGAAGAAATTTAATTAACACTTTTATAAGGATCCCTTTGGTAAACTAATTAAAACCCCATGTATTTGCGCCATCAATCGGTAAAATGATATACTAATAGTACTTTAGGAAAGGTAACGTATAAATCTACCAATTTGTTTCAAAGAAATATTCTAGATGGCGTCGTATACTAAAATTTTTTTTCGAGTATTAACACTAGATGGCGCTACATAATGAAAGTATATGCTACATAACAAGATAGTATTGAATCTCACTCATAGATGGCAGTTATGAACAGAAATGTAATGCTACTCACCAAAAGATGGCGACACTTGCCACTTTAAAATAACGAGAGTTCGTTTAATGCTCGAAATTCAAGCATAACCAAATAATTTTTAATTTTTGAAAAGGAGGTGGATCTTTGTTTGACTGTACGTATTTTTTTTATGTATGTTTAATTGTAAGCTCGTCAACACTTAAAAAGTGGACATTCTTAAGAGTAAAAGGAATGAACTGTTTTTTCCTAGTGTAAATATTTAGTCTATTGTAGATTTAATCTATTATAATAATAACGTTATTATAAGTAACGCGGCCAGCATTCTTGCGACTCTCAAAAAGCAGCGACTGACCTGATTATAATTATTTATCTTTTTTTGGGATTTTATATAGTTTAATGCTTTTTATAATGTATTTATTTTGTATTACACGGACAATTGAGCTATCTATGTCTCCTCTATGTATAGGTAGCTATGACTACCATTGGTAGCTATCTAATACATAGTAAGATCTTCTTACATAAGCATTAATGTATTTGACCAGGCCATGTCAGAGAACTTAGCCCGAAGATATTCCGATCAAATCATTTGCTTCCCAAGCAAAGACGATGGCTAATAAAGCTATTTCGCAATGTTGATTTTCATGCTTGCGTGCTGATGCATATAACTGTGTAGATATTTACCTATAGGTTTAGTTATAGGAATACCTCTGCTAGATAATTAACCTAACCTAACGTAACCTTACCTGAACTACATTTATAAGTACTAAGCTAATATAAATATAATAGAAATATCTATAAATTTGAGCGTCTGTTTTTGGCTGTGGGTTTGAAATCAATTCAAATCGAAACTACTGAATTTCATTTTTATAGTCAAGGTTACAACTACGCTTTATTTTATGAAAATCCATTTGCTCTGTATATTGTTTACAATTTTAAACCTATGTTACCTTTTTAACCTACTTCTCAAAGGAAAGAGGTTATCTATTCGTCATGTATAAGTATATATATTTTATTTTTGTATGTTCGCGTATAACTCTACGATGCTACCGACCGTCACGATTCGCTCATATACCTACTATACATATACTAGTAATACATAATATGTAGTTTCGTCGACATGATTTAGTGAAGTGTGTTGAGCGACGACTTCGGGACTATCTACTATTTACTGAATTTATGTACTAAACCAATATATATTTAAATATATATTTTTCTTTTTTGTGGCATGTTCTGGTTTTACTTTTTGTTATTTTTTTTTAAACAATTGAAATTGCAGGTATACTTCTTGTGAGCTACATTCGCATATCTTATTATGTTTAATAACGAATGCTCATGGGTTGTCCGTACAATAACTACATACCTACTTACCAATATTTCCATACCTATTTCGAGGTGAATAGTATGGATATCAACTAACTTACAGAAGATCGTTTTCTTCCGGAGTGGTAATGTGTGAGCTTCATGCTCGTTTGGTATATCTGTGACATAAAAAAAGCTCGTTGATTTTTAGGGTTCCGTGCCCAAAGGGTGAAAACGGAACAATATTACTAAGACTCCGCTGACCGTCTAGCCGTCCGTCCGTCTGTCCATTTGCCTGTCTGTCTGTCACCAGGCTGTATCTCATGAACTGTGATAGTTGCCGCTATAACGCGTTTTTTTTTAACAACAAATAATAAAACCGAATGAATAATATACCTAAATATTTAAGGGGGCTCCCATATAACAAACGTGAGTTTTTCGGACTCGCACTTGGCAGAATTTTTAAACACTTTCTAGGCCAACGACGGCCCTAAGCCTCGTTCGGGTTGGAGGGAGATTTAATTTTAGTTTTCACTTTTAATATACAATAGGATTTATCATATGTGACTTATTATAAAGGTAGTTTAATATTTAAACTTATAAGAGATATATTTCGTCAAACTAAGAAAAACGTCAACCGCTTTATAATTTACTTACACACTACAACATAGAGCGTCCTCTTACTCTACGTCGCATAATCGGAAGAGAAACATCACAAATAAGACATCCATTGTAAAATGATAGGAAAAGAAGTTAGAAAAATGGACCAAAGGTTTAACAGGCATTTCAGAAAACTAAACGCACAATAATTTTACCCACTAACGGTAAATAAGTAACAACTACCCTCAACTTTGTTCAACTTTGAAAGTAAAGCACCACACAGAATGCGCCTCCTCCTCTTTATATACATAACATAAACCGTACCAACACATAGTTACAAAACAATCTAATTACACACACATTCACAACTTTATTTAGACTACATTCATTCCCCGAGCATAAGTTTAATTTTCTCAGCGCAAAATCTAAGTCGTGAGTGCCCTCGACTATCTGAGTGGCTCAACGAAATGAGCAGACCACTTAGACCTTGTAATAACCACTCGAAAATATTCAGAGAAAGATATTTCATTCGCTTCCTTTTACTTACGATTTTTATTCAGATGTAAGCCCGGATAAAGTATACAATGTTCCTAATTAGATGAGTTGGATGTAGTTTGTCTGTTTTGTAACGTTCGTGAATTGGCCGCCTTATTGAATTTCAATGTAAGTGGTAGGAATCTTTAGTGGTTCGACACCGGAATCATCACCACACACAACATGTTATTAAATTGACACATCACAACCTATCACTGGCAGAAATCAGTGTAAGTACTGCAGGGATCTGTATTGAAGTCTACTAAGGACGAGACACTTGAATTTCAATTTGTCGTCTTTAAATAGGGATTCATTCATTCAGGAAGTAAATAAGATTGTTGTGTATGTATGTATGTTATGTAGTTTCTTTCGACGCTTCTTCTTTTCTTTCGCCGCTTTTTCTGTACCGTGCAAAATGATGGTAGATTTTACCGTGGATAAAAAAAGATTTTTGTAAAGGATCGACTTTGAATAAATACTTTTGATTTTAATTTGATTAACCTCTACAAATCTTGACTATGTTGAAAATTAATTTTTAAATACTTTAACTGCTTGCCATGCGTTTTTTGGATTTTATGAAATAAAACTTTTGTTGATATTATTTCAATAGCAATAACATCATCAAAAAGTTGTATAATATTACAATATTACTTTTATGCGCTACTTAAATCTAATCACCTTTCTTACAAAATTTTACAAAAATATGAGTAACAAAATTTAATTTAGGTAGTAATCTTAGGATTCTCAATAAAAATTAAGAAGATGTACAGTTTGCAAATGATATCAATAGAAATTTTAGATTTCATTTTAGACCGAAATTTTAGGATTCTCCAAAAAAAAAAAAGAAAATAATTTCAATAGCATAACTTTATTTTCATCAAATCTCATCAATCATTAAAAAACTATTTAGTTAGAGCGTGACAGCGTCCATTATATAATTTAGGGTCCTTAAACGTTGAAAAGACCCCCGCAGTTATAAGAAGGACGTATAAAGGCAATTTCCTACACCGTTGTTGTGAATCTCGTTATGATTTAGAGATGACGTGTTCCATTATATCGTTGCAATATCGCAGTCATCTCGTATTGTTATCGGCACGTGAACGGAAATGTGCCCTTTGGTGGGCTCCCGTATGTTGAAGTTAGCCGATAGATGGCGTTACGTGTCACGAATATGATTCTATATCGAAAAATATATCTGGTCTGGTTGGAACTGATCTTGTTGGATGTTTGTCAGTCAAATTTACTTATAAGAATTATAAATAAAATTATATATTCTCGTATGTATTTCGAGTACCTGTTGAGCGAAGGAAGGTTCTTCTGCTATAAAAGTAGGTAGGTAACTAGGTAACTACATAATTATATTTTAACTGTCAAAACTTTTACATACGTACATATGATTATTTATTTATTGCACCGATGTTTAGTAATTTACAATGGGCAAACTTTATCCCTAAAGGCATTTTCTGTAAGTTAACGTTGGGTGGAAAATTCACGACAGGTAGGTATTATATCATTATATAGTTTGTGTAGTATAAAGTTAGGTATATGTTCATGCATCATATAAATATTTTCAGGTATTTATTTCTTTTCGCAAAGTGGCAATCCGGATTCAAAATGAAGCGCTTTTTAATTCTAGAGATTTTTCACAGGCAGGTGGAATCCGAAAGCAGAATCAACTACACCGTCTAGCAGCGGTCTTAAACGCCGATGTGTTAAGGATTTGGGTAACCACATCTTCCTAAGGGAGAGACACTTATCCAAGACCTTCCAACTTAGTCCTCAGGTATCGCAACATATTTGTTGCCGACATCAGGGAACTCTGAAGTCAACTAAGGTTGATTAAATGTCCATGGGCGGTAGTGGCAACTGACCATCAGGTACAAGATTAAACTAATAGTTAAAGATTAGTTAAATTAACAAACATATTTCGATATTTTTCAAGTTATAAATATAAGTGAAGGTTCAGAAAATTTTCACAAATTCATTACAGATGTCGCTGATAGTCTTACAGAAATTTAGTGTTTGGGGAAATGAAAGAAGTCGCATACCACCCTTAAGGATATTTCCTATAAAACCATAATATTTATCCTGTTTGTGTCTGATTGGTAATCAAACCCAGTACTTTGCAAGTCGGGTATAGTAATCCTCTACGAGAGTTATAACGAAAAATATTAGCTTTTATGTTGAGTTGAGTATTTTGTGTTAGTATTTTTAAATAATAGTTTCTTAATTACATTTTTTTTACAATAAGTTTGATAACCCGTAGAACCCACAATATCATTTGACAACTGATCAATTTGGCGATTGAATGAAAGCAATCATTGGAGTGATTCGAGCTTTAAAATTCACAACCAAAAAGTGTAACAAAGGGCTCATTCTGACCACAATTTAAAATTTGTTCATTGGGACTATTCACTATTCAGACCCAGCCAATCTACTAATGACCTCATCGCGTTAACCACAAAAAATATAACGAGATACCTACCTACCAATCCCTTTTCGAGAATGCGACAATAAAACGCGAATTACGTCCGTCCAGTTTTTTACCAAAGGAACACGCGTGGCAGACACGTGACACTAAATATTAAAACTAGTGTTAGATGTGACACGCGGCCTTTCCCACCAATAAATAGAACCAAGCCGGCTCGCAACCAATCTAAAACCGAGTGTAACACGCGTGGAAAGAATACAATTCCGTGCAACGCGAGCATTATTATCGACGCGTTATTTGTAGTGGACTTAAAGCTCTATTTTTTGAGCCCAAAGTTGAGTTTTGGTTCTGCGAAATTAGGGTTGTTCTCAATAGCATAAACCGCCCCCGACGGTTATCGTATAATGCGTCGGCACGTGTTGGCGAATTTTTACCGATTTTTTTATTTCGGCGTGCGAAAGCGCCGCCGTCTGGTGGTGAAGTCGGTCTGGGAAATGTATAGAACAGACTTTAATAGGAATATTGAAGGGATTGTATACCAGATTTACTCAAGCATAAAATTGTAGGTCATATTGATTATTTATTTACTCCATATTAGCTCTATCATATTGAATATTGCACTGAAATTTTCACAGACGTTATAACAACAAATATTGAAAATATAATAAAATAAATATTTAAGGGGGTTCCCATAAGAATGTGTTTTTTGCCGTTTTTAATAGATAATGTTACGAAACCATTAGAGAGCGAGTCCGACTCGCACTTTGCCGATTTTTATCAATAAATTAAGTATGTATACAAATATAAGTAATTTTATATTTACTTTTTTTTGTTTCCAAATTTATTTAATGTGTTTTTACCGCTATGAAGAACATTTAAAAAAAAAGACAGAATTAAATCTAAAATAATCTTTACAATATTCAAAACGATAAACTATCAATTCTATGAAATATCATTAAA
>DWNE01006073.1:0-13381 GCA_018249875.1 Cecropterus toxeus | reverse complement strand
GAATTATATTAATATCATTTACTATCATGGTAATAGAACTCTTCGTAAAATTATACGTAAAAGTATGATCGTTTTTGAATTTTGATTTGACATAAAGTTCATGTAGATATGGTTGTTAATATGTTTATGTTGTTCTATGTCGTCGCCATCGGACATAATAAGCATCTTATGATCACATAAGTGAAGTCACGGCGGCTGTGAGACATTATTAGTAATAAAAAACAAAAAGGATATTAGTGTCAAATTTAACGGCTCTATTAAGAATTCCAAAATAAAAATAATCGTTTATCTTATCATTGCTGTATTTTGATGATTGCACTTTTTTCTGATGAAAAGGGTAGGTATGACTCTATACATAAAGCATTTCGACTTAATATCACTTTCGTATTTACGTAAAACTTTTATTTTATTTTGAGATACAGATATTTATTGGCAGCAATGGCCACGTAACATCAGGTGGATTTTGAAAACTACTATTTACTGTTGACTTTCATGTTACAGTTTATTTATTATTTCCTACATTTAAATTTAAGACATCTATTTCGAGAACGGTGGAATTCGTGAGGGTTTAAACAAAAAGAAGTGGTATCAAAGCCATTAAAACTTACCTTTCAGAGAGAAATGCAGCGGTCCTCTACAGCAAAATAAAAGTAAGTGTATGTTCTAAAAATAGCAGTTTGAAAATAGCAAAAGTTGGCGTCGTGCCACCAGAGCGACGTCTAGTCGCGGCAGATTCCTGTAAACTTTCACTGGCCTATGGCCATATTAATAGCTATAATAAAATTATGATTCACATAAAATAAACATGTAAAGGCCAAGTATCTATCAGGCCTCTTGATCGCTTGATTGATTATTTATTACCTAGTGATTAATTTTATGTGATTGGAACTTGTCTATAGAATAATTTTTTTTTTGTAGTTTTTTAAAATTGGATAAATGGTACTCTGGTTTGCTCCTTCTGTCAATTAAAACACTGTTAAATAATGAATCGTGAAAGAAAAGACCTTCAAACACATTTAGTCAGTTAAATTCCGTGCAAGGAAGAATGTTAGTTACTGCTAATTACGATTAGGAGTAGATTTGTCATTTTTTTTTGTAATAAGCACACAAACGGACCACAGATACGTTGTATACTTGTGGTGTTCCTGTTTTTTGTTATGGCGGCTTCCCTCAGTTTGTGATATTACGGACACGGATATCCGAAGCACCGTGGGTAGAGCAACGTCTGTAGTAGTGAGAAGCGAGTGCGTAGCGGTGTGCAATGTATAAGCAGTACAGGGTTCGATTTAAAGACGTCTTGTTATTATGACTTAACTAATACTGACTATCTTTGCAATATTCCTACTTACTACGGATGATTCGGATCCGCTGCGAATTCTTTGCATTTTGAAATTACAAATTTCGAATCTGAAGACTGACATACGAACTCGCATTGAAATTGCCTTAGTACGGTCCGCTTTTCGGACCGGACTTTACCGGACCGTGGAAAGCCGTCATTACAACCATCATTAGTAAAACTAATCTGTGGCGTGTGTCGATGTGACATGTCGTTCCATTCGTCTTTATTTTTCAATGGAAGTGGCGTATCTTCCAGTCCAGTTACATAATATAAAACAGGAGCAAAGTACGCAATGGTTACACAATGTGGATATTTTGGGATGTCGGTCGTAAATCATCGTAATGTTTATTGCAAACGCCGCGCCTCTGTGCGTCATAGTGTGATGGACGGACTAACGCTTTACCGGTTAATGTAATGTTGTTACGTACTTGTTATGTTTGCAATACACTTTGTTATATTGTCGTCAATATGGTTAAAATTCACTGTTGTGCATTTTTTATTAGACTTAAATAGCAAACGAACATGCAGCCCACCTGATTGTAAGTGGTTGGCCTTCCATTGACATGTGTAAGCAACTTCATATAGAATACAGGTTTTATCTGAAGTCGTTCACAGATGCATTGCTATTCTCGAGGACTAAGATGATCGCCTCATATAGGTACTTTTATAAGTAAGCCGGCAACCACACGCTTTCATCAAAACGCAAAAACTGCTTCACACTTGAAATAGGTGTGGCGATGGTACTTTTCCGGTCGAACTACACTGGTTCTATCACCTAGTAAATCACCACCTTTTTATGCTTACCTTATACTATATTATATTGGCGTAAATATGAGTAAAGTTTTTAACTACACCTAACGAAATATGTTCAAAGAAGAGTCGACTTTGGTAAAACTGCCTTATAAGTTTTTAAAAATATCTATTTTCCTAGCCAGGATTCAACCAAGAATCCATTTTGAAAGAAACGAACACACATGTTTTTATCATTTTATCGGCCCCGTGATTGCATTTTGAGCATTTTTTTTCAACTCCATATATTTTATACTTAACTTGATGTGCCACGCAGTATTAGAGAACAATCTGTTAAAAACAAACAAACAACACACTTGATGTTATATAGCCTAAAGCCTTACACTTTAAATTTACTATTCGACACTAAAATATTTTATCAATTCGAACCAGTAGTTCCTGAGATTAGCGCGTTCAACCAAACAAACTCTGCTGCTTTAGAATATTATAATATAGATTTGCCCAACCACAGTCCATAAATACCCCTAAAATTCTCAAAAAATGCCTATAATCTTTAATTAATAACAGAAATAGACATGGTGATCGATTTGTCAAAAGTCTCGTGTCGTTTTAAAACAAATACCTAATTTTAGAGCTAAAATAAGAAAATTTGTGTTGCCTGGTCGGCGTCGAATCTGGATCGTCGGATATTATGCATATCCGGATATCGTTATTATTACCGCAGCACCAAGAATTGTAAGTTTAGTGGCTAATCTTTTAGCATGAAATAAATCATTGCAGTCAAAATAAACACAATACAACACTTCTAAAGTTTATTAAATAAAATTGATTTATTAGCAAAAACTACAACATTTTCTAATTTTTACGATTATTTAATCTTGCAATTCCTCCGTTGCTAAACATGCTAATTTTCTGACGCCATTTGCCTTAGATCTTAGAGCTGACGATATTCTATTTTGATTGGCGCTAATTTGATTGATTTACTGCATTCACACTGAAAGCGGTCACGCTTGATCAATTTCGAGTGTCTTCTTCAATTATGAGTTCTAAATTAGAAATATATAGTATTTTTTTTCTTTCCTTTACTTCTAAATCACTTCTCTTGAAATACTTGTTTTGGTCTCATAATTCTTCATAATCTGTCACGTTGCATGCCACGTTTTCGTTCAGACTAAAGAACAAAAATAATTGTGAATAGGTACGTACGTACTCTTCGAGTGGATTAGATAAATTGGTTAAAAGTTTTCTTAAAGGAAGAGGTTTGCGGGAAAACAACGGCAGAAATGATAGCTCTCAGGCCCACGCTAGGACTTTATCCTGTGTCGTGGGTGCCATGGCCGCACACAAAGACGAAAACACCCAGGCCCAGAGTAGATATAAATTCATCAGTCAGATGTCTGTCTGGCCGGGGATCGAACCCGGAACTCACTGCGTGTCAGACCGGTATGGTGACCGCTCCGCAACGCGGGTTATCAAATAAATAAATAGTGATAATCTACTCAAACCTCTAATAGGATTGAAGCTACCTAAATTTTGTTAGGTGCCTTGCTACTAAGAATTTTATTGCAAAAACAGCAAGCTTATTAAATTGTTTTCGTGCGTATCTTTACTCGTATAGTCAACTTACAAAGTTCTACTTTTAAAAATGATCAGCTTTATTGCGTAACATGGTAAAAATCATATAGGTGTATATTTGTTTTGCTTTAATCCTGGTCTTACCTCCTGATTTTGGTGGTGGCGGAGAGCCATCGGCTGGCGGCGCTTCAGGTGTTGGTTGATCTGTGGCAGACGCAGGTAGCCATCCCCTGTGTAAAACGTACAATATATGAATAAGGTCAAATATACAAAATCGAAGTTTCTTGGTGATTTAACTGCCTTCCTGTATAGGTTTTGTGATCTTTGTTGTTCAAAATAGTTTTCTTATACTCTTGTATGTTTTGTGCCATACAAGATTGCAAGCGAAATTATAATAGGTACATAGATACGTCAGAAGATTATTATTACTTAGCACGTCTGTTAAAAAGCGTAAAATGTAATGTACTTAATTTCGCGAAATATTTAAAAAATGTGTACGATCTGCATACAAGTAACGTGTTTTTCTTTAACATTTATTCGGTTTGTAACAAATCCGTAAATGTTTACGCTTACATATATGTGTACCTAAGCGTAAATATTAATAATGATAGAAGTACCAAAACAGTCATAATAAAATCAATTTCTTTTGAATTAGTTAAAAGATATAAAGTGTTATAAAGTGTTATAAAGGAACTCTCAAGGTAAGGGTTCGATTGGCACTTTGAAAGTTTTAAAATTAATCGTGTTTCTCGGTTCAATTTAACGGCTACAAACCTTATCATTCCCCGTAACTGGACGCAGGTTTCTCTTCAGAATAAGTGGGGTTGTGTAGCA
Source organism: Cecropterus toxeus (assembly GCA_018249875.1). Classification (NCBI taxonomy): domain Eukaryota; kingdom Metazoa; phylum Arthropoda; class Insecta; order Lepidoptera; family Hesperiidae; genus Cecropterus; species Cecropterus toxeus. The sequence goes on along the minus strand of DWNE01006073.1, from coordinate 8,883 downwards.
TACTCCACCACGCCGCTCCAGTGCAAATTGGTGGGTTAAATAACAATATATTTAAAAATACGATTTTAAATTCATTTATCTATCTTTGCGGCAAGCCTCCATGAAGCCGTCAGTAAGTCATATAATTTTTTATTCGTTATACATTATTTACATCGAAATTACTTTTCGATTTTAAGTTATAATTTAAGTCTGAGTTGGAATTAGAAAGCTTAGACATGAACACATATTTATAAGGTTAAAAACTGACAGAGCGGTTTTCAAGCGATTTTTTATATCGGGCGATCTCTTGTGCTGATAAAGCACAAGAGATCGCCCGACTAACTACTTGCCGATGCAGCAGATTTAGCAAATAATCTCGTACACTGCGATTTGTTATAAACAAATGCGGTTAAAAATTGCTCCGTGAGTTCATAGCCTTATTGCTCTCAAATAACATGAATACTAAAATAACGCCTATCCTGATATATTGATACCAGACCACCGCTGTCAATCGAATTTATTATTTTATAGTGATAATTACGACATCAGAGAGATTATTAAATAATAAATTTCTCTTATTATCATTGGGCGAAAATCATTGATTTTAATAGGTTTTTGTGTATGTTTTATATAATTTTTCATTTGATTTAATTTGAACCCAGCTTGAATCAGTCACCAGTGCCACCCACCCAAGTCTCCAGCAACCTAACGTAAAAAGGTGTGGGTTAGGTTAGTTTAAGTTAGTGACACTTAGCAATAATAGCAATAACAAGCAGCGTTTTATGCTTTTTACTGTAAGACGTACCCTTTTCAGTTGTTGTTCAGGTTCAGGAGCAGGCAACCAGCCCCTATTTATGAGACAAAAATAAATAATGTCAATAATAACAGAAATGAAATGTCTTTATTTTGTATAGGCCTACGGAGGCTTACAAATTATCCGTTACAATATTTTTTCTTACACTATCGCTGGATCGGAACACTGCCTACTACTAACCAGTGTAGTTCCAACAGGAAGGTACATACGGAACAACTATTTCTAGCGTGAAATTAGCTATTTCTAGTAAAATGCAAGAACTGCGCATTTTGTTGGAAGGGTGTGGTTGCCGGCTCACTTACATATATATGAGACGACCATCTCAGTCCTCGAGAGTAGCAACGCATCTGTGATCAACTTCAGATAGAACCACTATACTATATAAAGTTGCTTACAGAGGTCCATGAGCGGCAGTAACCACTTACCTTCAGGTGGATTGCATGCTCGTTTGCTACCATAATCTGATAAAAAACAACTCAACTGAGAAGATTCGATAACAAATTCAGCAAAAAAGCTATATATGGAGAGATGCGAGCTAAGATAGCTATAAGTAGCATTTTTGTAACACATGTTAGTCGCTTAGTTTGCTTCGCTTGTTGGCCTAGTTTCAACCTCGCACACTGCTTAGCGACCGAATTGCCATTGTTAAATTAAGGTGTACGTCGTCAACGTTATGCACATTGGTCGCCATTGTTGCAAATTATATCATAATTATATTTCAGTGTGAAGTGTGAAAATATTGATATAAAGTTCATAAATCCATCAGTCACGAATACTCGCGTGTAGATTTCCTCAAGGCGATACCCTCACCGTTAAAGCAAGTCGTCGACCCATCATTGTCCCATTGCTTGGGTACGAGTCTCCTTTCAGACGGAAAGACTTTAAGGCCATTGTCTACGGCGCTGACCAATTGGTAGACTTCATACACTTTTGAGATTTTTTTTGAGAACTCTCAGGTGTGTAGATTTTCTCAGGACGTTTTCCTTCAGTACTAAGTAGTGATTGATTACTTATACGCAAGTTTTACAAAAAATAGTGATAGGGATTCGGACCCTTGATGGAGAGGTCTAGATTCAACTGGCTATCACTGCTTGCACATGAATTGTTAAAGCAAGCGATAATAAAATTTATCACTCATATGCAATTTATTTCAAAAAACGCAAACATGCATGTGTTGGTAAGATCCAAATACCCAGAGCTAGTCGATCTAAATTTCAAAACTACTAAGCTATCACTGCTTTCAATCGAGATATACCTGAGTAAATTATCACCTCAAAGACCTTCACATCTACATGTGATCTCGCAAACAGATGAGGTAATAATTATGTACCTACTCGTCTCTCATCGAGAAATGTTCCGTTCGGAGCTGGAGGCATATTGAATCGATACAATAAACAGTGATATTGCGCAGCTCTGTTCTTAGACAAATGATGCAAATCTGATGGTAGCTTCAGGACGATTCATCTATGATTCAGAATTCGACTGCATATTGTACATGATTTAATTCCCTTTTATCAAAAAGTAGCAAATGTGAATGTTGTCCATTTGATGGCAAATGATCATTGCGGCGCGTAGAAATTTGTGTTCAACCCCAAAAGAGTTGACGTGGTGTAGGTCATCCATAGATGTATTATCTCTGGAGTAAGATGTAATGTTTCATATATATATATGCGTAGATATAATTTTGTTAAGAGCAGAGCCCAACAGAGGTGGACGGGGAAATATAGGTCGGTTAGGTTAGGTTTTTCTCTTCATTACAGTAATCTGTATTACTGATATTTAAATGCTTATAATATCATGAATACAATTCGCCGATGCACATGTTTCAGACGTAAAAGAGAACGATAAAATTATAACGCACTTAGGTACTAAAACATAAAATTTACTATTAATATTTTAAATATAAAACACGTGAAATTAGCTAGGTATTTTTAAATATAAAACATAAAAAACAAAAACATCATATTATATAATATATACTAATACTAAAAACTCGTATAAATTCACGAAAAGGTAGAACTATCTTAGGTAGATTCATCTAATTCTTCTATTGCCTCTTCAGCAGGAACACTTTCAGCGGACCCCGTTTCAGATACCGAATCGGGAATATGATCTTCAGGACTAACAATTTCTTCTACTTCCGGGGCTTTCTCTTCTACGAATTCTTCTACAACTTCAAAAACGGGCTCTATTTTTTCTTCTACATGTGGAACTACAAAAGTTTCTGGTAAATTAGCGATAGAAGATTTGTTAGAAGTTACGACCGGATTGGTCTCTGTCTCTTCGTCCTTCTCTTCTTTACTGTAATTTTCTCTGAAATAGAGACATGGTATTTATAATTCGTTGTATTAATTATTATTATTTTCTAATGAAAAGAAAACTAAAAAAAAACATTAAAAATATAATAAAAAAATACATACCGTATTAACAAAAAATGATAGTTTTGTTCATAAAAAGGCAAAATTAGTGGCATTTGTTGTGGCACTTGGTAATGAAGTATATAAACAAGGAATAAAAATGAATATAAGAAAAAATATGAATAGGTAATCTAAAAAAAGGGGAAAAACCCTTATGATACTTGTTTGATTACGAGTACCTATTTCGTATTTGTGTGCGGGAAAAACTTGTTGAAAAAAACTTATACATAGGTACTTGTTTACTATTTGCGTTAAAAAAAAAATTCTACAATAAAAATGTAATCAACATCCAGAAACCATCATAAACCGTTAATATAACTAATACAATCAAATTCAAAGAAAACGAGACAAAATAAAACTTCGATACACATAAATATTTTTATAAATATCTTGTTTACGGTGGAAAAATGTAGACGTAAATTCGCACGATGCCAAGTGGTGCCGTCATTGGCAGTATCAGTCAAATGGAGGCGTGGAGGGAACCGTCGCCCTAGCAACGGACATCAGCTGATTTGAAACACGAGTTTTGGAATTCATCCAGCAAAGGAATTTTAATAGGTTCACTTTTGGACGTTAAAACTCGGTGTTTAGATGAATTTTCCGTTAAATTTATTACTAGTGTCTTTCGCTAGTGTAAACAATCATAATTTATTTATAAAGTTAAATAGTTTTAGGGGCAACAGTGAGATGTATACTGTTTTGATGCTGGAATTAATATCTGCCTAGCTATTATATAGAGCTTTTAGAATTTAGAAACCTCTGACCTAATTAAATTCACAAGATATAAACCCAGAAAAGTTGTATAGACTGAATAGAAAAGAATAAGAAAATAGGTTAATTAAAAAATGGTGTTTCCTCTTATTTTTATTTCAAAAAATACTTTAATTTTATTTGACACGCTAAACTAAATGAGTTACAATTTTGCCAAACGTACGTTTGCCGTACGTTTAAAATAAATCTTCTGTTTTTTAGTTTGAGCGGTACTAACCTACGGTACAATATGTCAGCTTTGTATAACAAACATGCTAAGTTGTTTTTAGTAATCAATCGAGTATGTTTATAACGGACATTTAACATGACTGTGTCTTAATATATATATTTATAATTAAATATACAACATATATAACAAGAAAATAGACCTTCACTAAAATTGAAAAAATGTTCACTTGGTGAAGGCTATTTTTCATTAATCATATATGTATAGTAGGCGTACATACTGTCTATGTTACAATCTTGTTGGAAACGCTTAGGTCGTTACACGCAATAAGTTTAAATCATACAATAGCAATAAACGGTTGTTCAATGGAACGATTTATTCGGTTCGGTACTGGAGAATGGACGTCATCTCCGTTTCCTGCGCTGAGGCCGGTTTGATCCAGAAGTATAACCTATGTGTACCAGATTACCTAGTAGGTACCTATATTTATTATAAAATGCAGCATACCAGCCGTATCTGGTGGTTTCACCCGCGTTTAAAAAGGTAGTTGTATTTCAGAAGCAGAAAAGCGGCATCTCTTTTGAAGCAAGTTTCGAGAAAAATGATGTGTTGTGAACATCCACGTAACGCTTAGTAAATTTCAAACATTTTTTTTATATGTTTAAACTATGTTGCCGACATTCGGCTAAGATATATTTATTTTTTTATTTATCCATTCAAACTTACATGTAACATTAGAGTTTAAGATTATAAGGTGCATAATTTCTTAAGCTATCCGGAGCCACGAAAATAAAAAAAACCTTTTTTTTTGAGCCACCGCTTTAGCGCTTCCGAGGGCAGTTTAGAATCTTATAACTTTTATAAAGTTTTAGTGAAATAAGCTTCGTTCAAAAAGAACATAAATACTAAAATTACGTCTGTGTCGTACTGACATTCAAATCCTCTAAATATGATTCTATAATTTTGGTTTTATACGATTTCACAGACAAGCACATAGACAAACAGAAAGAAAAACATTTCGAGGATTATAAAACCGCCTATTATTTCGAATCCTCAGTGTGCCAAAGTTTTTTTTTTGCAATTTTATTATATGTATGACTGATGCGTGTTAATAAAAGAGTACAGTTGCCTGAAAAATACAGTAGGATATCGTAAAATTTAGAGGTCTACTTTATGCTTATAGGCCTCCCCTAATCGGTCCTATGCCTTCTGAATCCAAAGGTTCGCCGATGTCTTCCTCAGGTCGTCGGTCTACCTGGTCAGGGGGCGAACTGTGCTCCTTTTGGCTCAACGTGATCGCCACTCAAGGACCTTTCGTCACCATCGGTTAACGGTCTTTCGAGCGATGTGGCCGACTCACTACCACTTCAGCTTGCTAATTTTGAGAGCTATGTCGGTAAGCTTTGTTAGTCTACGGATTTTATCGATGCAAATCATGTCCCGTAGCGATATTCAAACCATAGTCCTCTCCATAGCACGCTGAGCGACCCTGAGAATCCAGAAGAGGCCTACAGTGAAGAACCACGTTTCGGTTGTAATAACGCAAATTAGGGAAAAGTTCATGAATGGATTTTAAAAAGCTGGTGGATAAATGGATAGACACCAAAGTATAAAACAAATTACGTATACAGTTATCTAAAGATCAGTGAAACAGGAAGTTCCACTCAGTAATTTTATATACCGATAAATCTAGTTACTATTTAGGATCTAGATTTAGAAATAAGGCGTATCTAGTCTCATCTCCGTTAAACCCCGTTTCCTGTGACGTGGGCTCAGCACATGGACAGACCAGTTCGATCCAGATAGCATTTCCTGTTGTCTAGATTGGCTGTTTCTTGTGCCTCTAGCGCTGAGCGGTGGAATGCAAATTCCTTACCTGAATATCGAAACAAACATCTGCGTCTGTCTATATATCTGTTAATTTAGATGTATCTATTTTTTAGTTTTCAATTTACCAGTTTCAGTTATAATCGAAGTTGCTGTGATACAAAATTGTATCAACAAGGATTTCTGTACCGGTTTTGTTATTGGCTTTTGTTACTTCCTATATTTTAAAATATAATGACAGTATAGCTAAACCTAAAGATTTTTGAAACATAAAATTATAAGTTCGGAGGTACGTAATTTATTATTAAAGGCCAACAAAAGACAGGACGCAAAACACGTTAAAACCCATAATACATAGTCTAGTACACTTCAACGCACATAATAGATCGTCTCCTTACTAAACGGTCCATTAAACAGCTTAGGGCTAAACAAAGATGCATTAAACGCATATCCTGCTGTTCTGGTAATTCTCTAGGGTTGCGCTTTAGATTATCATGGAAAAAAATATATTTTTCGTTAGGTGCTTGTCACGCGGTGTTAATGTCCTCGAAAATACTTCACCCGCGCGCGTCCATTATCCTGCTGCAGTCTCTCTTTGTCCTGCATGCGCGTGGCTTGCATAACAGGAAAGGTATTTACGAAACGATTGGCTACGACTAACACAAGAACACGACGTACAGACAAGATCTCACGCGGGTATCAAACCCGCATGATATGGAAAACACCCCTATAGCCCGAAGAAGTATAAATAAGCATGGCTAGTTAATTAAAGATGACAAGCTTGTCAACTTTGTTTGTTTGTACCGTTGCTAGTGTTTCTCAACCCTGTACAGACGCGTCCGCCGGCGTCGCCGGACGCGGTCCGAGATTGGATCGATTTCACGCACGTCCTACGCACCGGTACCGGGGGCGACATGCTATTTATTATTACAAGTACTTCGGCCCAGTGGATACAATTCACCATAACGATAATCTTTATTTTTTTTATTGATAATGCTAAAGCTCAAAAAAAATATAGGTATAATTAAAGAATAGACAACCGCTTTTCTTTGGGAAGTCGGTTAAGAAAAAAGGTTGCTAAAAAAAGAGAAAAAGATAGTCTTAGTCGTATTTCAAAAAAGATTATTCTTTTAACAAAACCCAAAATTATTATACGCAAGTTAAGCGAAGTGGGGCAGTTTAGTGATGTTCATAATTAATAATAATTATTAATTACGTGGGAATCGTTTGGTCTTCGAAAATATATTTTGGTTTTCAGTTTTAGCGGTACTATTAGGTATGCTATGCTTATATAATCAATCAAGTATTTTTATAACTGACATTACAATAATTTTAACACATGTCTAAACATTTATATTAGGTACTGTCTTAAATAAGTTCTTACAAATAAAATTGAATGTTATAATAAATATTTAATGCTTTATGGTTCATTGATTGTGATGTGATATAATTGTATATAATTCGTGTGTGTGTGTGATATAATTCGTCAATATGATAAATCATATTGACGAATTTTAAAGAGAAAATACAGTTTTTGGAGTCATGTAACTGAGCACTCAAAGTGTGATGTTAGAGATGGATGCATCGCATACCCTACACGGCCAAACGAATAAATTCGTCAATTCTGGAACAACTCTGTATAAAGATCCGTTTATCGACCATGAGGATCCTCGGCTATTTTGGTCAAATTGCTGTATTCTGATATATTTTTTTGTGTAAAATGAAAAGTTTTACATTTAAAAAAGTATACACACAACTAGAGAAATAGCGTTCTCTATCTCATTCAGATATAAACACACAAGACATAGATATATTATTAGTAGTGTACATTAAATTCCCGACCAGTATAAATCTAATTAAATTATATACAAAAAGATTAGAATCAAAGGTAACTGTGAGAAAATACAGCTCATTTCCGAATCAGATATACCAGCTTTGTAAACATTATTTCGCATTATCGTAAAATAAATGTTTCTTTTTTTTGTGAACTGGTGCTACTTTACAAGTTTTTTAAGTGTTTTACATTTAAATGTATTAAAAATCATTTGTAGCTTATGAATATTAGATGAAATGAAATATTTTGATTAAATATATGATTAAATAAATCTATATTCTTTGCTATAATACCTATCTCGGTAAATTTAAAAACTTCTTTAACGCTTAACGTTCCTACACTAGGATTTTCTACACTTACTTAGACACTAGGATTTACTCCTGTATTCTGTGTGGTGGGTGAATTTTGAAGATGGTAGAACTTTTTATAAGAATGAAACGAGAATGCAGCCCACATGATGTTAGGTGGTTACTGCCACTCATGGACATGTAAGCAACTTCATATAGAACAGGGGTTCTATCTGAAGTCGATCACTGATACGTTGCTACTCCCGAGGACTGAGATGGTCGCCTCATATAAAAGTGAGCCGGTAACCACATCCTTCCACCAAAACGCACGAATTGCTTCACGCTAGAACTCTTTGTGGTTCGACTCCGGAAGCACCACCGTCACACCCATTTCTGCATAATAACAGCAGTGTTATGCATTGCTGTGTTCTGGTCTGAAGGGTACGGTACATACCATATATCCCTTGATATCCCTTACCATACCCTTCAGACCAGAACACAGTTCTGGACTAGGTTGGAGGACTAAGTTGGAACGTCTCGGATAAGTAGGTATATACTTATCCGAGGCGTTCCAACTTAGTCCCCAGGGGTAGCAACGCATCTGTGGCTAACCACAGGTAAGACTGATCCTATCTGGGGTTCATTACAGATGTCCATGTGCGGCAGTGGTCACTTACCATCAGGTGGACTGCATGATCGTTTTTTTCTATATCAATATTATAAAAAAATAAATGGACACATGCGAAGAAAAATACATAAAGGCCTAACCAGTGGCATAGCGAGGGGGG
>DWNE01006072.1:0-13384 GCA_018249875.1 Cecropterus toxeus | reverse complement strand
AGCCGGCAACCACACCCTTCCACCGAAACGCAAGAACTGCTTCACGCTAGAAATAGGTGTGGCGGTGGGACCTCCCCCGTCGAACTACATTGGTTATACCACCTGGCTAGGTATCATTTCAGAATATAATAATAATTCTGCCTGAAGTCGATTACAAATGCATCTCTGCTCCTGAAGAGTGTTAATATCTAACATTTCCTACCCTTATACAAAAACAAATAACAGTATACTGCTGCTATATGCTAACAGATAAGCGACAATATCAAGGCCAAAAATCACGCATATAAATTCACAAGACCCGGGAGAGCTTCGTGCCTTTGTATTTTTGTATATACACCAGAATACAAAGGCAATTTATAATTTCCTCTTTATTGAAGTTGGTTCAAAATATACAATATCTTTTACATTTTTTAATCTACCATCACTAAATTCATCGCAGTCAAGCCGACAATCAACTGATATTATTTAATAAAACTTACAATGATCAGGGCATTAAAAAATATCCACTATGCGAGCCAACCAAAGCTCAATATATTTTGGGTCTACGTATACTCATATAAAAGCAAAAATGATACATCTAACTAATCATCGCAAAGGCTAATCTACTAAAGCTTGAGCTATGAAATTTAGCAATAGGTTGATTTTATAACGGAGACATCCACTAAGAAAGATTTTTAATTTCCACCCCTAATGTGATATCGGAGTTAAGCGTTTGTATGTACTTAGTCGTCGAAGTCAAAAAGGATTTTTATCTTGTCTAGAGTTGATCACACGTGTAAATGTGCGGCAGCAACCACTTACCATCATATAAAAAGCATGTTCTCTTCTACTTCTATTATTTTAAAAGAAGCGTTCCTTTCATCTTAATTGTCAGAAACTTCATTTCCACCGAAACGCAAGAACTGCTTTACGCGAGAAATAGGGGTAGTCGTGGTACTTCCCCGGTTGAACTACATTACTTCTACCACCTGGATTTACCATTAATTCGACTGCCTACTAGTTTGCTACTTCTATAATATGTACTTAATACAGAATTGTGATCTAAAGATTACAAAAGCTTTAGTTAGTTATAGGTACAAATTATTTTAGTTTTCGTAAAGATAGTACGTTAATGCTATAGGACGGGTAGCCGGGTCCCCAGTATTTTTAATGACGGCTGCGGCGTCGGTCGGACCAACGGTGCCGTATTAATCTTAGCAGCGGACGTCCTAAGGGCATCAGCAAATATAGGGTTATTCGCCCTTTGCCGTTCATTTTGGATTTTGTGGTTCGTTAACATTTTTTTTCGTAATATACATTTAAGACTTTATTACTAAACAGATTGTAAAAAGGATTATTAATAATCTCTATCTCTTATTTAGTTTAGCAAAAATTATAAAGGGTTTAGTAATAATTATAAAATAACCTATCCATCGATTTAATACATGTTTTGTCTGTCAGAGTGACAAAGTTATTAAATAAACTACCTGTTTGTTGTCTATACTAGCTTCATATAGACTAGACTAAAAGTATTATACACTATTTAACTTCCCTAAAAATATTAGTAAGTGCCTACAACATATAATGAACCTACTGTCCAAATTACTTGGTTCTAACTTCAATACTTTAGGTTCTACGATAATAATTCAAAAATGATCTTTTCACTTTTATGGAGTCAGTCCAACCTTTAATAACCTTCTATATAAGTATTAGGAGAGAAACTACACTGATTCTCAGTTTCTCCAGGCCTTCTGTGGTACATACCAAAAGTGCCCAATATTTGAATGGTGATTAAGATCAACCAACTATTTTGGAAAAATATATGGAGGCATGTCTGGCCGCACCCTTACCTCCTGTGCGCCCCTGATCGCCTGGTAGGTGCCACCCAAGGATCCCCGCTGTGGGGGCGAGAATTCCCGGATTTTTCTCCATTTTCCCCAACTTTTTTTCGTTGCATGCATTATGCAGGACTAAATTTATTGTAGGCGAAATAAACGTACGGCGCCTACGTTAAATCTTCTGTCAAATTTGTAGGTTCTATTTGTCGGTACACTAATTTACGAAAACATTAATGATGTAATTGGCGTAACTTTATTTTGCACAATATATTATAAATTATTTATTGTGTAACTAACACGAACATACTAGAACATAAAAGAATGTTTACATAGTATAAGGTAATTGTTTTTACATATTTTCGTAGTAAACATATGTCGCAGCTCTTTATGTTGTAGAGAAAATTTTAAAGTCTACTCTGTTGATTTCAAGATGAACTCCTTTCTTATATTTATCATAGTTTAGATAATCGTGACCTTAAAAAAAATATATATTTTACATATGGGAGATTATGGTTGAATTGTTTATATTTATAGCACAATATTTTATGACAAATATTAAAAATAATAGTTAAATAATTGTAAACATTCCCCACAAGTGACTGTCAACAAAGAAGGAATTGTTTTTAATGAATGCGAAAGCAAGAGGCAATCTCCGAAGCGTCCGGCCACAGGAATCACGTGTCAATAGAAGAATCGGGCGTTTATTTTTCATTTCAGTGGAAAACGAGGAAATTACGAGGGAGTAAAAAATACGTCTCGATCTTCGCCGGCGAAAAAATCCGCCGAAAAGGAAGCGAGCGACCATTAGGGTATTATCGGGGAAAAAAGGGCGGAGGGGAAAAAATCAGAAAAAAATTGCTCGGCACCACCCTTTCCTTTTCGTGAGCGTCGCTGCCTCCCCGACCTTACATTAGACTCCCCGCAAGGGGCCACATGTGGTGGGGGCGAATTACATAAACGGCAGGTGAATTTGGAAAATTAAAGTTGGTACTATCACGTGTGCGAAGTGCCCGCCGGGATTATTGCGTTTGTTGACGGCTCGGGTACGCCCTAATTGGATGAATGTGTTCGGGAACGCCTGCGCGCTTGTCTGCAGCGGCTATCACTCATACAAAAGCAACGAAATATAATGCTTTATCACAGCCTCGCATTCAAGTGTGAATCAGTGTTCGGAACAGTACGATAATTATAAGAAAGAAGAAAGAAATATGACTTTATTTCGTAATACATTGCACACACATAAGAAGGGAAAAAACGAAAATAGATACAATGGTTATTTAAGTAAACTAGAGAATATACGGAAAAGGCACTCACTCAGTATTAATGCTATTGTGTATGTCACCATGGCACTGATTTGCATACATGTACGATATTTATCGTAATCGTCGATAATTTCAGCTTATTTTAATCATACGATAATATTACATTGTTTTTATGGGTTTAAAAAAACTTTGAGGAGACTTTGCTCATAATATAATAATTCAGAGATAACCATTTTTGTTGGTCGCCAAATACTTTCAGAACACTTGTTTTTGGTTGCAAAATACTTTCAGATGTCGTTTTTTTCTTTTGATCACCAAATGAGAAGAGCTTGAAAAATTTCGTTGTTTAACGAAGCAAAAAAAACTTCGTCAAAAGTTGGAGGTACCAATATAGTGTAGTTATTGGTTCTTGTAAGATAATTAGATGCAAAATACGTCAATTTTTCGGCTGACATGTATATTTGCCTGACTACAAGTTAGGAACAGTGGTGCGAATAACCTCATGGCTTGTACCAGTTACTTACTGAACTAGCTCTATATACTCTTACTTTACTGCTTATGACTGTTTTGTTGGTCGTTGCACATATGAAATCCTAAAGTCTTTTTTGATCATCAACAGACACACTTTTTTTACTATACGAGTAGCGAACGTTCTGTAGTCCATCTGACGGTATCTGGCCACTGCCATGAACATCTGAAAGCAATCACTCCCTGATAGGATTAAAGTCCCACATGACTGGCTGCAGATGCGCTGCTACGTCTGAGAAGTAATTTAAAACGCTTCGGATAAGTATATTTCCTTAGCACCCTTTAAACGGGAACACTGCTTTTATTAGGCAGAAACAAGTGTGCCTTCGTAGGTCGCCATACTTATTCCCCGCCACTTTTAAATAGGACTGCGTGCTCATTCACTTAACACATAAACTAGCATAAATAAATAGTAACATCGTTAAAAAAATTAAAACAAAAAACCCGACTGCTTAAAACAAAATTTTTGTTCATAATGACATATATTTATCATAAGGCTTATATTAGTTTTTGTCAATATTAGTTATAGTACAATATATATTTTTAGATTGGTCAATTTACTAGCTTTCATTTGATACCCATATTGTCGTAAACGTAAAAAAATCGTCCCTCCTCCCACTTTTTCCTTTATTTCCAGGTGCCATTTTAAAAAAAAATATATAGTCTATGTCTCTCTGCAAACTGAGACGATTCTAATGACATGTCACAAGTCACAATCCGTCAAGCCGTTTGGGATGTAGCGCGTGCCAAAGAAATTGACACACATACCAACAAACATACATAATTACATACGCTCGAAAAACATTACCCTCACTTATTATGTGATGTGTACGTTGTTTATCAACGTACCGTCATCCCCAATCAGTGTGCAGTGAGCATACCGCGGCGAGTTCACAGGATGAAAAATGATTGCGATTAGGAGTCTGTTCACTTACTTCACCTACGGTAAGACTATCCTAAAATCTATTCGGATTACAACTTATGTTTTACCCGTCCAAGGCTTGGATGTAATTATGCGCCACGAAGCTTTGATGTAAGTAAAATATACGGAACTACCTTATCACAAGCCCATACAAATAAGTCGTAATCATTTCAATCTTAAATCTTAAAATACGTACTTATAAAAATAAGTATGTATACAAGACGCAAGGTTCGCGATGTATTGTTACAAATAAATAATATTACATATTATTTATTATGGTATGCAGAATAGTGACTCAAAATTCGGTCAAATTGAACTAAATATACCATACAATCATAAATCTTTGATATTGTTGTTTTAATTCTACGATAAATTTTCCTTTGATCATTAAAGTCAAACCGTCAATAAACCATTTATAGATTATTTGGCGATATGCACTAAAACATTTATAAAGAATTTTAAAAACGCCTTCTCCCATACCAGCGATTTGTTTTATGAATGATAAATTTAAATGTTTTCTAAACAAAGTTATGTGATAATTTATTAATATTTAATTATTGACCATATAATTTGATCACCAAAAATAGAATATTATCCGTAACTACCAGGGCAACATACAATCGAGGCGGTGTCCACAGTCCTAGAAAGAAATCCGAAGGGATCGCTAACGAGCGTGTAAGGTCGAGGCGCGTCGATATCAAAATAATTCATATGTGACAATAATTAAGAGCCTTTCCCTTGGGGCTAAAGGGGCTGAAGCCTTGTATCCTCGAACGACTCGAGTAGTGATTGGATTGTACTCAAGTTTTTGTTCAAACGTTAATTTTAGTGGCGTTTAGGAGTGTTACTGTATGAGCCAACACTTTAGAGGATTCACAGAAAATGGATTTATTCCCGTTTTTTGTTGACAACATAATTTATTTCGAAGAAGCATTATTAAATCTATGTGGTTTAGATATTTGTCATGTTAATAACCACGTAAGAATGCATTGGAATTTACGTATTTATTTTTACAAGTACTTCGTCCAGTGGACAAGACTCAACAACATTTTTTCGTATGTTTTATTGACTGACAAACAAAAGAGATAAAGGTACTAAGCGTTTTGTCTCATTAGTATACATGTGCTATATTTTATACTTTCCTTTGTATTTACATCATGTTTCTATCAATTTGTCATTACGTATCCAGATTCAATGAAACCTCGTAAGTATATCCCAGTACTTTAATATCCTAATTAAAAAAACACTAATTTGAATAGTTATTAAATTGAACTTGAATGTATCATTACTATTATTACAACCTATTTTTATCTCTTATTTATTCTGTCGCGTCTTTCGTCTTAAAATATTCTATGAGTTTTGATACGTCGCCAAAAACAAAGTACCAGGTTATCATAAAATCGAAGCACTGCAGATAACCATCGAAAGAATTCGTAAGAGCGTTGATATGAAAATAATACATGTGACAATAATTACGGGGCTTCCCACCCTGGCCCCTTGGGTGGCGAAGGGTGGAGGGCTGGAGGGTGTAAGCCTTGTGCCGCTTACGATCCTTAGTACCCGACCAGGGTGGTTATTAGATTGTACTGAAGTTTTTGTTGGTAGTTTTCCAAATGCGTTCTCCAATTTAAAGGAGTTATAATTGCGAGTGATTACTTAACGTTGGAGCTGAAAACGTGAGTAACTCTTTTATGGCTTGAGGAATTGAAAAATACATGGTTTCGTATTAAACGAATAGTCTTTGGTATATTTTTTGCACATTTGAGTAGTATGGTGAACATACTGTTCCAATTTTGGGGTAAACTTCAATCCCAACATTTGGACATAACAAAGACCAAAAAGACGGTCTAGTGACTAGTACTTGACTACATTTGACAGTTCTTGGACCCAATATGGTTCGACTACTTAGGTGAAGAATGAAGAATGAATGAAGATGGAAGGTGATGGATGCCGGCCAGTTTTCGTATGAAGTTATCACCTCAATCCCCAGCATTTATAAGTATTATCAGCTTCTTTCTCGTTCTATAAGTTGGGTACTGATGTCCATGGGTGGTAGTGACCACTTATCATCAAATGGCCTGCATACTCATTCTCATCTAAAAAGATGTTTACACCAATTTGAGTCTCTCGCGGGCATCCATAACAACTTAACATGCATCTATACGCGTATCTATAGATTTTATAAGGGGATCCAACAGTAACGACGCCTAAAAAGTCCTCCTGCTCGAAGTTTTTTTTCTCGCCTATGCTAGGAGGCTTTTTATCAGTTTGAAATAGCAAACGAGCATGCAGTGCACCTGATGGTAAGTGGTCACAGTTATATGGACAACTGGTAACAACTTTACATATGTCGACCCGCGTGGCGGAGTAATTACCATACAGGTCTGACGCGCAGTGGGCCCGGGTTTGATTCCGGGCCAGACAGAAATATGAATGATGAGTTTAGATTTCTGTTCTGAGTCTGGCTGTTTGTGTATTCGTCTTTGTGTCTACGGTACCCACGACACAGGAGAAAATCCTAGTGTGTTATCCTAGTGGGCTATGAGTATAGAAAGCGTATATAGAACATGGGTTCTATCTGAAATCTGAGGACGAAGATGGTCACCTCATATATAAGTGAGCCAGCTACTACACCTCCACCAAAACGCGGGAACTGCTTCACGCGAGAAATATGTGTGGCGGTGGTACCTACCTTCGAACTAAGCTGGTTCTTCCATCTGTAGAATTGGAATCTGCTTATATACCCATTTGGTAACGACTTATAAACCGAGCTTATGCATCTAGCATATACCATCAACGAAAATAGCAACAGAATGACAGTCACCTTGAAGATTCAAGGTCGCTATTGACTATCAAACAGATGAGCTCCACATTCGCAAACAACGTGATTTAGACTCAATGCGGGTCGCGTAGAATGGGGCTTACGGCGACAGAAAAATATTTTACACATTCTGTCAAAGATCTATTATTGGTATGGAGTTTTTTAAAGTATTTCATATATTGCCGGCAATATAAGCCACTTCTTACATGGAAGTAGCAAACGAGCCTACAGTCCATCTGGAGAATCCATTAAAACAAAATTAATTGTCGCTAAATTCGAATAATTAAAAACCCTAACCCATTAATTGTACTAAGTAAGTACTAGGGCAGCATAACACGAGACGTATTAATTTGCAGGAGTAAATAGAGAGCACGCTACGGCGGTCCGAAATGTTTATTTAATAGTAACCCGACCGACGGACGTGGGGCCCAAACCCTGGAAAAGTTTCCTTCGTCCATCAAACTAGGGAACTGGACAGGAAAATGTATAGCGCACCCTTATATTACACGAAATAACCTTTTTTTGTGGCAGAAACCGATGTATTGATGATCCATAAGATTTGTAAATGCTTGTATAAAACGGGCATTAGACACACCCAAGAGCCACGAAATATGAGTTTCAATCGTCAAGCGGCAGCGTTGAGCGTTAAATATATATCTTTAAATGAATAACCGCACAATTCTAAATTAATCCATTTTTATTTAAACATGCAGTTTTGTCCTGATTATTTTAGAATTTGAAACTTAGTGCTTTAACTACACTGTAGTTAATGGCCTATTATTTTTTAAATTATTTTAACTTCATTCGCTACAAGATAAAAACAAATAGCTTTGTTTAATTTCTTTCTAAGTCTCTTGTAACATTAGCGTTCTTGTGTTCTGTTAGTACTCACGCGAAGTAGCGAAATGTATGTGTCCGTTTTCACCAATGGCCATGAAACGCCCGCTTCTAGAGTAAATAGCTCTACGCTGTAAGCATCCACGTTGATCGTTAAAATCTGACTTTATACGAACACATAATGTCGCTAAATATTTTAGTGAAATCTGACAACATTCGCTCAACGCTGTCGCTAGTGCCAAACGAATGTTTCGTGGCCGAGCGATAAGTGTAAAGCCAAGTAGCATACCATTTCAGGTGATAGAACTCTTCCTAATAATATTTTATATAGAATAGAAAAATTTCTTAAGTACATTAAAGAACTGCCAAAAACTCTGCTATTTCACATTAGGTTCTTTTTATTTACACCGTGCGATACATACATTTTTTATAATGACAATTCAAAAAATATAAAAAACACTTATATTAAAATAAAATGCGGTAGAGCTGTTAAGTTATAAACTTTGGAATAACATAATAATCTAGGCGGGATAGGATAAGTAATCCGGCCGGGGACTAGCAGGGATGAGTTCCTGGGCCCCAATAAATGTTTTAAGGGTGCGTAAATCATTACAGCGTCGGTACCCGAGGCTTGGGACAATGCGTAGGTCGATAGGGGTGGATAGGGCATTTATATGCCGTTTCTATTCGTTTTTATTACTATAATACGATTTTTATTTAATATGAAGTAGCAAACGAGCAAGCAGCCCACCTGATGGTAAGTGGGTACTGCAGGCCATGGCTCCGACATATGTAAGCATCTTCATATAGAACAGGAGTTCTATATGAAGTGTATCATAGATGCGTTGCTACTCCCGAGGACTGAGATGGTCGCCTCATGTATAAAGTGAGCCGGCAACCACACCCATCCACCGAAACGCACGAACTGCTTCACCCTAGAAATAGGTGTGGCGGTGGTACTTCCCCGATCGAACTACATTGGTACCACCTGGAACCTACCTACCATATGTGTATGCATATTTCCATAACATTCATAATTCCCACAAGATCACAAAAGTTGATACCAAAAAAAAATATTTCTGTGCTTACTTAATATCACATTCATGTATAAATGCCACATCCACTGTTATAAGCTATTAGTTTCCGCATACCCATCTCAACGTTACCAGAGATATCCCTAGACACATCTCAACCCCATAATAATGTGCGCTGGCCACGCCACGGACGCAGCTAATGTTGGCCCTTTTGAGACTTATGGTATCCTGGTAGTTTAATATTTTCATATGTTATACATGTTTGTAGAATAATGAGACAAAGGGAAAATAATACGCAATTAAATAACAGAAGATGCTTCGATCGGGGACGTACCAGCGTCATACATCTAGCGTGAAGCAAATCTTGCATTTAAGTGGTAGGTTGCCCGCTTATTTTATTCGGCGACAGATGTCCTACATCAAGTTACAGATGTCGACGGGTCATGAATACTTGCGATCAGGTGGATTGCAGGCTCGTTTGCTACTCCAACTTATAAAAAAAATTAGTAAATATGACTCCGCGACTTTTGGTACATATCTTAAATAATCTACAAAGTTAAGCAACATCGGCTGTGGTCGCGAGTTGGATGAGTAACCGTAACCCAAGAAACACAAGACATTTTCTTCAAGTGTCATTTATTTGCTTTGTGGTTTGCAGCACTTAGCGTTGAAGCGTCCACCAATCCGCATTGAACTACCGTTGATAATTTCAGGGCTCCCCTACAAGGATTGGCCCGGATCCAGCAGGACACAAAAATAAATCTAAACAGCTAAGTGGTACTGCCGAAAGCAAATGCAAAATGGTATCCCAAATAGAGTAACTTTGGACACAGGAGTGTAGAATGGGTCTACATTTTAAGACTATACATAATTTTGTTTGGAGTTTTTATGGCCTAAACACGATTATTAAAACTCTCACCCAATTGGTAGCATTATTGTAACTCAAAACCGATTCGAAGCATTTCCAGTAGGTATGTATGTGTATGTCTTTAAGGAAGACATGAGCAACTGCCGGTACGCGAACCGAATGTGACTTACGTCGGCTTAGATCCGACCAACAAAATATTGTACAGTGACTAAAATTTATAAATTGAAGTCTAGAAAGCCTCTGCGGACTTGTCCTTACAGACAAAAACCATTCTTTTTGGTTAACCTATTTTTCAAGTTTAGGTCTACGTTACGCTCTTTTATTAGGGTTCCGTAGCCAAATGGCAAAAATCGGAACCCTTATAGATCTGTCTGTCCGTCCGTCTGTCACAGCCATATTACTCGGAACTATTAAGACTACAGAGTTGAAACTTGGTAGGCAGGTAAGTATATTCTGATAGCCGCTTTCCGAATTGTGTACAAAAATAAAAAAATATTAAATTTAGGGGGGCTTCCCATACATGGAACGAAAACTCAATTTTTTTTTTCATTTTACCTACACGTGTGAGGTGTCTATAGAAAGGTCTTCAAAAGTGGCACTGAGGATTCTAAAATCATGTTTTCCCAAATTCGATCGTTTGAGAGATAAGCCCTTTCAAAGTGGTAAAATGTGTGTACCCTCCCCCCTCTAATTTTTAAACTAAGAGAGTGAAAAATCTGGGTAAAACATATGTTGTACATCTCAAGGAAAACTTTCAAGGAAAATTGTTTCAAACAAGATACAGTTGACAGTTTTTGAGATAAGCACTTTTTCAAAGACCGCATAACATAACTTTGTAATTCATACAAACACTATGAAAAACAAACTTATGTTGGTAGTTGCAAAACTGTTCGACTATATTTATTATTTTTACAACACAGCTATATTTTCTCTTTAAGATTTGTGAATGATAATGCTACGGAACCCTTCGCCTGCGAGTCCGACTCGCACTTGGCCAATTATTCATAGTTATTCTTGACAGTCGCATAATTAGGCTTTATGTTGCTTCGTCCTAATGTTTTCTGACATTGTTGCGCATTTGTCTTGCATTGTCCGTAACGTAATAATAAATATTTTATTTTGTTTTATTTAATATACTTGTAACACATAATCCTCAAATCTTTGCATAAACCTCAACTAAGTATACCAAATTTTATACGCCTTCGTGTTTTGTTTGTATATCTGTGTTTGAAATCGCATCTTTATTACTAAAGATAGAAAATATAATTATTGGTATTCCGTCTAATACAAATAACATTTAGTCTTCCTTTTAATAAAGTCCACCTATAATAATTATTTCACTTTAAAGTTATTTAAACGAGGTAAATCTACAGGTCACATCTGGTTATAAATATATGCACGAAAAAAAGTGCTTCAAGATCTCTACTAGGATAGGAAAATTAAAATAATACCTAACCGCACAATGTCATAAAAATCGCTAGAATTTGCTTCGAAAGAACTTGCGTAGAATTTGAAAAAAGTTTTGTTTGCAGTTTTTTTTACAAAATTCAAATAGCAAAGGAGCATGTGGTTCATCTGATGAACTTTATATAGAACAGAGGTTCTACCTGAAGTCCTATTCCTGAGAACTAACATGTCCATATGTTAAAATAAGTATGAAAGTGATTCTTCCACTCGAATCATGAAATAAAAATCTTTTACACTTTATTGCACACTTTAAACAAACAAAAGTAACAAAAGCACAATGATTATACTGGTCTCCATCCATCAGCCTTTTGAGGTCTACTGCTGGACATACGCCTCCCCTAAACGGTGCCACCGACACCGCTCTACTGACTCTTAAAGTTACTAGATGTTATTCAAATTATCTGCCGTTGTTTATTTCCGATATTTAATAGCGGCCAACTATTGTACGATTTTGAAATAAATTATGTATCGTTACAAAAGTTGAGTTATTCAAAATATAAAGTCTAATACTTGTTTAATGAACCTCCTTCGCCACATGTAGTGTTGCGGTTTCCATTCAGCGCAGAATAATCTCGTATGGAACTGGCCCTTGACCTTACACGAAAATGTAATTCTGGAAAGGCTATATTCGGCTGAATGCAAAAATGAATAGAAGTATGTATATATTTAGCTCAAATGCAGAAATAAGAAGTTATTCACAAATTAAAATACAATTATTCACATTTTGTTATTCACATGTTAAAAATTGGTTATTCACACTTAAATTTATAAGTTAAAAGGACTGCATGTTGTTAATAAGTTTATGTCAATGAATTTGTTGTGTTGTGTTTGATTTTGTTACCTAAAAGTTTTTGGAAATGGAACCAATAGGGTTCCGATTTCACCCTAAGACTCCTCTGTCCGTCTGTCTGTCCACCAAGCTGTATCTCATGAACTGTAATAGCTTGATACGAGTTGTTGAAATTTTTACAGATAATGTTTGTCCGTTGACGCTATAACACAAATAATGAAAATAGAGAAAATAAATATTTTTTTTGCTGTCTTATAGATAATCCTTCGGAACCCTTCGTGCACGAGTCTGCCTCGCACTTATCCGAATTTATTTCATAATGTGGAGAAAGCAAACGAGCCTGCAGCACTCGATGCTGAGTGGCCACTGCGGCAGATGGACTTCTATAATCAACCTAGATAAGATCAGAGTCTTACCTTCTCTCGAACGTCTCATCCTTCAGAAAACAGCAGAGCTTAACACCCCCATTATGAGCCAGAAATAAGTATGGCATAGGTGCCTTTAAAATTTAAGCGCAGTGGGTTGTAACCCCATTAAGAGTAAAGAGTTACTTACAAATATTGAAATGTTTTACAAGGGACTTTACACATATGTTATTTATAAATTTGTTTTAAACGATAAATAGGTATATTGTTACTTTTAACAAATATATTTGTCAAAAAATAACCTATTTATTCAATCCGAAGTAAGCAAAGTCATTTCCATTTACGCTTATTTGTATTACAAAATCCCATTTGAGTCTGCACTTTACCAAATTAAATTACAAGTTCACCATATTGAGCTAAGTATAACGCACTCTCATATAAAGCGAGGCGCTTATAACGTTTGCAAGCACTTTACCCTCCGGAGTGCATTAAAAATACATTTAGCCGCGACATCTCGGTGCAAGCTTGAACTTAATTTTGGCTTGATACTTAGCTTTGCCAGGTGGTAGAACCAACGTAGTTCGACCGGGGAAGTTCCACCGCCACACCTATTTCTAGCGTGAAGCAGTTCTTGCGTTTCAGTGGAAGGGTGTGGTTGCCGGCTCACTTTTAT
>DWNE01006071.1:0-13384 GCA_018249875.1 Cecropterus toxeus | reverse complement strand
TAGAACCCGTGTTCTATATGAAGTTGCTTACAAATGTCCATGGGCAGCAGTAACCACTTACTATCAGGTGGGCTGCTTGCTCGTTTGCTACTTCATATAAATAAAAAAAAGTGTAATGGTAAGTAACACATACAATCATACATATACGGCCAACCTCAGGTGTTTTATATAAAATTAAATTGCAAACGAGCTTGCAGTCCATCTGATGGTAAGTGATCACTCCCGCTCATGGACATCTTCATATAGAACAAGGGTTCAATGTGAAGTCAGTTACAAATTTGTGGCCGAAGACTAAGATGGTCGGCTTATGAAAGTGATCTAGCAACAACACCTTTCCATCGAAAGGCAAGAACTGCTTACCATGAGTTAACACTTTTCTCTGGTCAATTAAACATGACATGTAGGTGGTAGAGGCTAGTTTTCATCAGGTGGGCTACTAGTTTGCAACTTCCGTATTATGGAAAAATAAGTATACTGTTAAGAGCCGCCACACCGCCAAATTCTGTGGCACCGTCCATCGGAACGCTGTAAGCGTTATGCAATGCACCACGTATGCCGGAGTTATGACGACACCCGTTGACAAAACTTTAGTGTTTATCGTTTTTAAAGGATTCTCTTCCTTTTTTTTAAGAGTGTGAATAGGCAATTTGATTGACACGACTATTACTACCGAAGCTTTCGCATTTTGGCGTGGCAAATTATGTGGGTATTACATAATACTTAATTATTACTGCTTTTCGATCAAAAACTGATACCTACACCTACCTACCTACACTCCTGAGAGATCTTCAAAAAAGGTGAGTGAAATCTGCCAACTCGCCCTTGACCAGCACGGTGGATTAAGGCGAAAAACTCTCCCAATCTATGAGGAACCTCTTCCCATGTGAGCATAACAATACTCGATTGACGACGAATACTTTCATGCAACTTAATAAATAAATAATAATAAACATCGAAAATGGCCTATGAAAAGCTTGTATAAAACTAAATTTAGTCGTTAAACTAGCTCGCCTATCGTTACAGTCAATTTCATTCAAAAGTAAGCTTGCAGCTCGCTGCGTCAAAAGAATGCAAATATCTCCACTTGACTTTGAAAAGCAATAAAAATCGAACTTAAAGCTCTTCAGCTTAGTAAAAGGTATTTCATAGACTTTTCAAATGTTTTAACATTTTATAGACCTGTTTGTTTTACGTTAAGAAAGTTTGAATTCAGTTTATATCAAATTATAAACAGAGGAAACGATGGTAAAAACTTTGTGGTTCCACTCTGCTAGTATCTCTGCTACACCTGCTTTTTACAAGTATTGATATGGTATTGCTGTGTATGTCTGCCTTATTGTCCAATTTTTAGGTATTGCTGTTTGTTTATGCCTTGTAACAAGTGATAAACATTATAGTGCATTTCTGCCTTAATATACCAGTGTTAAGCATTGCTGTGCAATTTTTATTTATAGTAACAATCTTAAGTGTTGCTGTGTTCTGATAGGGGAGAATGGTAAGTCTTATCTGAGGCGTTTCAACTTAATCCTCAGGGATAACAAAGTAAATATATACTTCATGTAGCAGGACCATGTCCAAATCTATACTAATATTATAAAGCAGTAGAGTTTGTTTAGTTGAACGTTGTAAGTTTATCTTGGAAGGCTTTAGGTTATATAACATCACGCTATGTTTGTTTGTTTTTAATAGATTGTTCTCTAATAAACGCGGGTGTGACTGCGTGGCACAGCTAGTATAAAATAAAATTACAGAATAGTGTCTGATAGAAGTTTCGGCTTCGGCAACATTTGGTCAAATAAACACCTTAGGCTTCGACCAAAATGGGCCGAAGTTTTGGTCGAAGTTCTAGCAAATGCTTAAATTGAACGGACTATAATAAAAACACGATACATCGATGGAGATGGGGAAGCGCAAGGGCAAGCAACAACTTCATTGTGGGCTTGCATGGCCAGTTGTGTATAAAATTCACATTAGTCGAACTGTTAGAGTAGAAACGTGGCAAAGTAATCAGCTATAGAAGTTATTTATATTAAATCAACATAGATCTTTTTTATCTATAAAACCAATTTCGTAGCAATGAACATCGTTAAAAATCAGCTTTAGCCAATTTAGAATTAATTTATTTAATATGCTGTTTGAACCTTTGGCAGAAGTTTCAAAAGATGAAGAAGGATGCCAATTATTCGGATATGGACACAACCATATCCGAATAATCGGCTTCTGTTGGACACTATTCCAAGCCCTGACTTTTACATGTAAAATTAAATAATCAAGATAAAAAAGAAATTCCTAGCAGCTAATTCTTAGCTTCGGTCACGTAGTTTTCCACTTTGAAGAATCCTTGACTTTTTGCAAGAAGGCGAACAAGTTGAAGTGGCTTGAATGAAATCTTAAAACGTTTGCTCAAATATGTTTAAAAACATCGAGTTACACAAGTGGATGTCATTCACGGTCTTCTGTCTGAAGGAGAAGAGAAACAAAAACCGGTTAACTGTGAGTCGGACGCACGCGAAGGGTTCCGTACCATTCATCTACAATTAGTCCATCCATAAATAATGGCAAAAAATCACGTTGGTTGTATGGGATCCCCCCTTAAGTATTTATTTTAATCTGTTTTAATATTTGTTGTTATAGTAGCAACGGATATACATCATCTGTGAAAATTTCACCTGTCTAGGCTAACACGGTTCATGAGATACAGCCTGGTGTCAGACATATTGACAGACGGACAGACGGCCAGGCGGACAGCGGAGTCTCAGTAATAGGGTTCCGTATTTATCCTTTGGGAACGGAACCCTAAAAGTAAGTAACGATCCATGAATGTGGTTTCATAGCGTGGCAAGGCAGATGCACTTATCCAGGGCGTTCCAACTTAGTTCTCAGCGGTAGCAACGATATGTTTGGTAGGAGCATATGATATAATAGTTTGTGTATGATGTTTAAGATCCGACTGCACGATTTCAACAAACAAAGCTGTTTTGTAAATATCGTTAACTTAATAATACGAACATGCTTTGATCGATTGGTTCGTAGACCACTACATAATTTTAGAGTTATTTGTATGAAATTATGAAAATATATTTTTATGAAACCTTAATACATATACAGGATGGCCAATGTGTTTGTTTCGTCCTAGAAAGATATTAGACCCACTTATGGTCATGTGTTATACCTTTTCAGAATTCCTATTAAATGCGCCAAAACTTGTAATACAGGGTCACTTTTCGTTAGAGTATTTTTTTTCCAAGTGGGGTCCGAAGTAAATAAAAAGTTATGATTTGATAAAATATGTTTTCGGAAAACTTAATATTATTTTTAATTAAACCAATAAACAACCATAAATAGAATGTCTAACGCAAGCACTCATTAGTACCAATCTAATGACAAGTATGAAAAAGATACAGGGTGTAGATTTTATCGCATTTGAATAAGAATTAGTAAAAAAAGTAAATTTTCTCATAAAAACACAAAATAATTATAACTTTGCAGGCGTTGAGCTTATGGACGTCCCGTAGAGCATTTTTTGGTGCTAATGATCCCATCTAACTCCTAGTTGCGTTTGATCCACGACTTTTTCCACCCTGTATATCCTCGGATAACCCATAGCAAAACACAATACATATTCTGAAAAAAAACAACCAATACTTTATGACAAAATAAATAAAATGTAATGTAATATTACAGTTTATTTCATTTATTAAACATGCTGCGTTACTATTGTTGGCGATATACTGCAACTCGTCGAGAGATGGCGCTACTTGTAACTCTAAATCACGCTATCGAAGTTTTCTAAACATTGTGCATGTTATTAAGTGCTGTACATAGGCCTCCGCTAACAGTTACCGCACCTGGTATACGTATTGGTGAACGCAGTCGGTTGACGTCACTCCTGAATTTTATCCCTTAATCGCCATAACTACTACATTCACGAGAGGAGAGAAAACTAGGGTAAGTTGGTGCTATTCAATACCGATACTACACTACGAACCGCGTGGCGGAGCGGTCACCAAACCGATTTCACACGCGTTGGGTCCGGGGTTCCAGTGGTTCGAGCGAGACAGGAATGATGAGTTTTGATTTATTTTCTAGGTCTGGGTGTTTGTGTATCCGGCTTTGGGTGTCCATGGCATCCACGACACAGGAGAAAATCCTGGTCTGGGGCTATGAGTGTATAAAGCGTTTACTTTTTTAAACTATACTTATAAACAGATCAAGAAAATGCATCGTATAATCTCAAGAGAAAAAGCTATTCGAAAAGACATTTAAGCTAACATATTAAAAGGTCATTTTGTCTAAAACACAAACCGGTAACTGCTTTAAAACTATCAACATGCTTTCAAAATAAATACATTACAATTCCATTTGAAACTTCTTGAAAATTCAGAAACAGATTAACATGAAGGAGACTTGAACGCTGAGAGAATAAAGTAGAGAATCGCCTGCAAATGGTTGTCACGTAGAAAATAGAGCTATTTGTCGGGCACTAAAGCCTGCTATAAGTCAACTGGCGATCCGCAGATTCGCAAATCAGGTACATAAAACATAGCTACAAATGATTTGAATGAACAAGTTGTTTCTAGGTTATTGGTACACAAATAATGCAAAAAGTTTTATGTTGTAAGATTTCACACACGTTAGGCAAGTAATTTCAGAGTAAGTCATATATATTTAATAGGGAAGCAGCTAACAAGCATCCGGTCCAGACTATCAGCCGGTTAATTGTCACTGTCATCCATGGATATTTGTAATAAACCTCAGATAAGACCAGAGTCTTACCTGAGGTTAGAAATGCGTTGCTACCCTGTGGACTAAGCTGGAACGCCTCGGATATATACATATGTCTCCCTTACCACACTCTTCAGACTAATACATAACACTAATGATATTAGGCAGAAATTAGTAATATAGTGGTGCTTCCGGAGTCGAACTAAATTGAGTTCTGCCACCTTTAAATAATATATCCAATAATCCTTTACTACCTAGACCCTTAGCGAGTGTAGATCAAGACCGGTGAATGAGGTAGGTGTACCTTTAATGTCTCAGTTTCATAGTCTATCGCGCTAACCATATGCAAAGTTATGGTAGGCATTTATAAGTTCATACACTTTTATATACATTTTACTAAGATTTTATGTTTTCTTTAACCGTTAAACAAACTGATAAATTGCGTCCTTGTAAATCTACCTCGTAGCAATCCGTAGCACTTCGTAGCAATCCGTGGGTACCCGTAACTATCCGTATTCCTGCATTTTATTTCTTTTATACAGCAATAAAATAATACCTTAGTCCCCAAAGTTTTAAAGTTAGTCTTTTCTCGGTTTAGTCGTAAGCATATAAATAAAGTCAACTTTTCCATTTCGTGGGATGACGCTCCGAAAGTATCTGCTGGCTTCGTTTAAGAAATTGAGATGGTGCCACAGAACGAACTATAGACTAGAAATGGCACTTATGATACACATGTGTGATTTTAGATTATTAAATATTCTATCATATGAACTTCACACTTATACATAAACTAACATTAAATAAAAACAAAAAAAAACGCTTTTTACTCTCAGCCTCACACAAGGATTATTCCTGTATTGTGGATGCCATGAACATACACAAAAACGAATACACTGCCAGATCCAGAACAGAAATCTAAATTTCGCATTCCGATGTCTAATGTAAGAAACAGTAAATATTTCATTAAAACATGCAGACAATAAATATACTTATCATAATATTGTTATCTATATATATAAAAATGAATGTTTGTCTGTATGTCCTTTATAGAATCGTAAACTATGCATGTCATCTTGTGATGATCATATTTACCGTAGTTGTTGTGCAGGAACCCACGAAGGTTTCAGAGTTAATACGACCAATTTTCGATAGATGGAGCCGTTGTCGGTGACATAGCAACGTGCGCAGGATACAGCTAAATTTATTTTATTTATTAGCTAAAATTATCCTAAATTAATATATACTTTAATTATCCTAATTAAATTTAGTAAGTTTTGATATATGACACGTACACACACAGAAACAAAAATCCCTTTCTATTATTACTTATAGTCAGTACCTCATTTTTTTATAAATATATTCCATGTGTACGTTTAAGTATAGAGATCTTTATTTAGACCGGAGGTACTTCTATTCAACTGTAATCTATGGCTAGTTCTAACTTTAGTTCACGGAATAGGTATATTCTGTCGGAATGATATATCATTTGGTGCCGGACAGAAAAATAAATGCATAACTCAGATATACAGTTCGTGGACCAGATTGTTATTTGCTGCAACAGTCGTAGTTGGAAGATATAAATAATGTATTCTACACAAAGCCCCAGACTAGGATTTCTCCTGTGGATGCCATGAAAACATACAAAGACGAATGCACCGACAGACAAAACTTACGACTACGGGATTCCACACAAATGTAATATGAGTTTCAGTTATTAAACTGCGCACTAGCGATATTGACTTGAAACATTTGATTAACTTTTCAATTACTTTTATGTTCGATGCGGTTTGTAATAAAATTCTGGTATGAAACAAGATATCAAATAATGTTCGACTTGTTTTACCGTTTGTAGATTCAATGAAATTTTATAATTAATTTAGTTATTAAACGCGATGTTTTTCTTCAGTTAAAAGAAGGACCTTCAAAGAAACTTTGTCAAGGTTGTGTGAACTCTACCAACTCACTGGCTAGCGTAGACTATGGCCTAAAACTCTTTCATTCTGAGAAAGGACCAGTGCCTAGCTATAAAGCAAAAGTTATAATAATGCAGTTATAAAAATTAGAGGATTTCAGTCACTAAAATATATCAGGCTATTGGATTTATAAAAGTAAATAATATATCTAAAATATTAAATACTAGCTGTGCCACGCAATCTCATCCGCTACTATATAAGAAAGAAACAAACAAGCATATATGTTATATAGCCTATAGCTTTCCTCAATAAATGTACTATTCAACACAAAAATAATCTTTCAATTCAAACCAGTGGTTCCTGAGATTAGCGCGTTCAACCAAACAAACTCTACTGCTTAATAATATTAGTATAGGTGTTAGTCTTCGTAATTATTTTAATACCCTTTACCCACTAGTTTCACCCCACAACTGGGCAAACATTGGCGTACGTTCCATCATTACTCGTACACACTAAGATTACCAAAAAATACTTAAGTCTCGTATAATATTGATGGATTTTCAGACACACATATAAACTTTATCTGTAGACTGTATTTGTGAGTGTAAAATAAAAACGTTGAGATCGCGATAAGTACAATACAGCCTTCTGAATAACTGAAAGTACATTTATTTACGGTATATCTTTCCGTGGTTTAAACAGAAAAGGAAATAAAAGCTAAAAAGATACAGACACATTTTGGAAAAGCTTACATTTAAATGTTTAACATCCGTGTCAGTGGAATTCATTTCGCAAAAGGAACAATCATTTCACAATATCGTGAACAGTTAAAATGAAAAATATAAAAACAGCGAAATAAAATGACAAGTATCAAGTAAAAATAAATATACACACATTGAAATAAACATAAGACTTTAAATATTAAGCAAGTGTTACGTGAAGAGATAGTAATTTGCTAACTCCGATATGTTTCTTCAAATATGTGGATTGTTTTTTCTTGGAACCGTAGTTAATGCAGGTAAAGTATGTAGTCTTTGAAGTACATATTTTCATTGCGGTTTTTGCACACTAACAATTTCGTGGAATATGTTACGTACAATAAATAAACGTTAACTTATTCTCTAGCCATTTAGTCAACAATTTCTATGTAACAAAGTATTTAATTTCTAGAACTTTTTTACTAAATTATTCGTTTTTTCTACTGAAGTAAGCGTTTTGTTTATTTGGTGATAAGTACAATCCGTCGCCAGTAGACATTTGTAATCAACGCTAAATTATGATAAGTTCAATATTTTTCACCAGAAAACCGACGGAACATATAATACAGATAGTATAATGAGATAGGTTTTTATGAATTATCTTGTTGAAATCTCTTGGTTCAAATTGCTTACAAACGCGTGATGGACGACCCGCGTGGCGGAGCGGTTACCATACCGGTCTGACACGCAGTGGGTCTCGGGCTCGATCCCCGGTCAGACAGAAATGTGAATGATGAGTTTAGACTTCTGTTCTGGCTCTGGGTGTTTGTGTATTCGTCTTTGTGTGTCCATGGCACCCACGACGTAGGAGAAAATCCTACTGTGGGGCTATGAGTGTAGAAAGCGTTTAGAGTTTTGACTATTTTATTTTTTTGACTATTACGACAATATGGGTATCAAATGGAAGCTAGCAAATAGACCAATCTAAAAATATATATATTATTATACATTTATTGGACTATTTTGACAAAAAGTCGTATACGTATAAATATATATATCATATACGTATATATATATATATATATATATCATTATGACCAAAAATTTCGGGTCTGGTCAGCAGTCGGGTTTTTTGTTTTAATGTTTTAACGATGTTACTAGTTTAAGTTAGAACTTTAAATTTATTAAACTAAAGCTCAAATATGTCGACATTAAAAATATCTACCCTTAAACATCTACCCTTATATTCAAACATTAGCGATCGTCAAAAGTTATCGTCGTAAAACACAACTCTAAAAGTTCTCAAACTACATCAATTCTCCAAATCGTATTGGTTTTCGACAACCTCACCCTTGTCATATATCACGAACACGGAGATTCTCGAGAAAGAAAACCTCTTAAGATTCGTTCCCCATAAACCAGATGTTCATGGGAAATTCAATTCTGACGATCACTTTCATGAATTTCATGCTATTTATGACTTGTCGGTGACTTATTTCTTTCTTCTTGCGTTGAAAACCTTTTTAACCCTTTAACTTTTTACCCGACTACGACAGAAGGAGGGTAATGTTTTTCGAGAGTATGTATGTATGTATGTTTGTTTGTATGTATGTCCATTTATTTGGCACGCACTACAGCCCAAACGGCTTGACGGATTGTGACGTACGACATATCATTAGAATCGTCTCAGTGTGCACAGTGCCATAGGAATTAGAGAAAAAGGGAGAGGGGGGACGATTTTTTTTGGAGATCTAGATTTTTAATTCGGATGTCTGTCTGGCCGGGGATGGAACCTGAAAACCGTGTCAAACCGGTATAGTGACCGTAGCGCCACGGGGGTCGCCAAAACAAAAGCAAAAAAATAGCAAATTAAAGTATTAAGCAATTCACTTTATGGAAAGCGGCTATTATACAAGTTCAAACTAATTGCCAAAATGAAAAAATGGACTGATGTTGCAAATATGCATATTTAAGGCTCAGGTGAATCAAATGGTACCAAATGGGAGGTGGCAACAGTTCCCCAAAGGAGACAGGATTTGGCTGACGATGAAACAAACTTGTACACGATGCCTACAACTATACGAGACCAGAAGAATAAAGATGTTGTCGGTGCTGCTACACGGTAATTTACTTAACAAATTTAGGGTTCCGTACACAAATTGTCCGTATGTCTATCTGTCTGTCACCAGACTGTATCCCAGGAACCATGATAGCTACACAATTATTTCTTCTAAAGATGATGTATTTATGTTGCTGCTTAACAACAGATACTAAAAATAGAACAAAATTTTTGGGACCTCCCATAAAATAAACGCGATTTTTTGCTCAACATTATTAATGGCAGTGCTTGAAATATTAACAGAATAAATAAAATGAAGTAAAATAAATGAGGGGAGCTCCCATACAACAAACTCTTATCGGACTAAAATCTAAACGAACTATTTGGCGACTTATTTGATTAAGACGAAAACGGATCATACATGCCATATATGATCTTCTTTTGCTTCTGACGTAGATACTTTTCTTATGCGGTCGGTCCACTGACCGGCTCAGTTTAACCGGACAGTGGATATTGCATTCCTAGCGGCCGCTGAGGAAGAGTTAAGACTCAGCATCGTAGCGATGAACCAGACAGGCCTGGGCGGGCGTCTGCCCTACCCAAAAGAATAAGATCTTAAGTAAACTAATAATTTTTCTCCCAAGATTTACAACACCTTCCACAACTACGAAGAAATACATGAGAACTACTCTCGGCCGTATCTCTTTTACGGAAGATTGTGACTACTTAGCGCAGTATTGTATGAAAGCATACGAGTAAGATCATCAAATCAAATCAATTTATTTAAATAAGATTCTTGACAGAATTCGTTTAAACAGCCCTTATTAGCACTGTGTTCTGGAAAAGATTTGATTAAAGAAACTTCTTTTGCACGGACATGCAGTCCTCCTGATGGTAAGCGGTCACTTGCCCATGGACGAAAATCAACTCTATATTGAATTGATGTCAAACCTGTTGCCGGTCATAGACGCGTTACTATTTTAGTACAAAAAAAATATTGGAAGTCTTCACAAGCATTATCACAACATTTTACCACATTACCGATGGTAGAACCAATGTAGTTTGACCGGAGAAGTACCACCGCCACACCTATTTAAAGCGTAAAGCTTTTCTTGCGTTTCAGTGGAAGGGTGTGGTTGCCAGTTCACTTATATATGAGGCGACCATCTCAGTCCTCGGGAGTAGCAACGCATCTGTGGTAGACTTCATATAGAACCCCTGCTCTGTAGGAAGTTGCCTACAGATGTCCTTAGGCGGAAATAATCACTTACTATCAGGTGGACTACATTCTCGTTTGCTACTTCATTAGTATAAAAAACCTTATAATATCTGTATTAAGCGCTGCTATGTTCTGGTCTAAAAGGTGTCATAAGAGTCAGGAGACATACCTTCTTATCCAAGGCGTTCCAACTTAGTCCATAAATTTAGGATGTGAAAAAATAATCGATTTTTTTTAGAATGATCGATATTAATCGATTTTTATTTTACACTAACTTTCGATTTTTTGGCGAAGCTTTGAATTATTATAAAGATTGTTTATTTCGTAGTTTCATGTTCTTTCGAATTTTAAACAGAAGCTCTATAAAAGAATTACTTGCAACGCCATCTAGTGCCTATTATTTGTGGTGTTGTGGTGTTGGTGGTTGCATAAAAAATGTCAACTAAATGAACAAAAATAATGGGGGGATAACTGTATAATATAAAATCGATTTAAAAAAACGATTATTTTTTTGAAAAATCATCGATTTTTGGAAAATCGATTGTTAAATTAAATGTAAAATCGATTAATATGAAAATCGATTTTTGACGAGCTAAGTCACATCTCTACTAAAAACATACTTATTTGGAGTTCATTACAGATGTCCATAGGCGACAGTGGGCACTTTCTACCGTTAATCTGTGTGCAAAGCCGATTTTAGAAATATTTCAACTGGATGTACTAACTTTGAATTTATTAACTTCATAGGGTGTGTATAAGTAATAAATACTCTAAAAATGTTTACTCCTATAAATATTTTAAAATCACGAGTATTTTGAACGGTGAATTAATTTGTGAAATTTGAAACGTAGTGCTTTTAATGGAGTAAGATATGAAGTGAAATAAAAGTCTTGAGTTTTGAGCTTTTACTGGCATACACGAATGTTTTAAAACTTACTTGTACTTTGCTTTAAGGGGAGTTAAAAAGTGGATCATATAAATGCAAATGAAGTTTGAGATAAACTGTCTAACGAACCATTTATAATTTTGTTTTAAATCGAATACTTAATTTGTAGCATCCCACTGCGGGGGTCTACTATTGCAGAACACTAGAGTTTGCGAATTGCTGGAGATGATTTTTCGGGTTGGTCATCAGCCACTAACGGTCACCCATCCAATTCTTGACCGTTGCTTAACTTCGAAATGTACACAAGTCGCGGGACGCATGCTTCATCCTCACTGGATCTTAATGCTAGAACAACAATTCATAAAACCATTTATCAACACAAGAAGTAATAGCCCAATACATGAAACTCGTTCTCTTAATCGAGGCTCCAAATTTGGAATCCCAGACACCGCACCACTGATTTTTCTAAAATGATGTGCGTATTATAAATCAATTATTACTACTTTATTGGAACTGCACGGAAATCATCGTACGAAAACCTTCATACCTAAAAGTACACAAAAAAGTTCTCAAACGAGTGTGAAGTCTACTAATTTTAACTTAGACAGCGCGGAAGACTACCACCTAAAACTCTCTCATTCTGAGAGGAGATCCATCCCTGGCAGTGGGACAAGGATGAGTTAACGATACGATAATCATTTATAAGCTATAGTCTAGTCTAGCCACTAGTCTTTTTAAAATCTCCATATATCTCTTTTTCTATAGTACTGGAAAACTTTGCGGCAGAACTTTATATTACACATACCATAATTTCAAGAACTATTGTTTGTTAGATTATGTCAATTGCATGGAAAGATATGAAGGTAAGCGAATCTTTAATCTATAATTTATTAAAATCCCTCCTCATCTCTACTGTATCGATATCTCCACTGTATCTACAATTAACTCAACCTTGTAAAATTCGTTCCTCCCTTTCATTTCCTCTTTATCCAAGCGCCATTTTTAAAAATTAAAAATACACACAACCCTAAATTTTTACTCTTTTATAACAAAGCCCTATTTTTAATAGCTATTTTAGTAACTTAATCATTTTTCATCACCAGTGGATAACTGATCAATCAATCATCCTTACACTCAATAAGTTAGTTATTTTTCGTTTACACTAGAAATTACTTAGAAATAATTTATATGGCAAAACAACGTTTGCCGGGTCAGTTAGTATTTATATACTATCGAAAAGTGGACTTATAAAGATACTAAAATATGCAAGGCAATACTTTGTTCTCATCTTTGTTGATAAAGTGAGCTGTCGGGAGTCACTTCAGTCTGACGGCTACTCGCTAAAAGCAGAAGCACTTACGTGCCGACTGGTTAGATCACGCGTAGTTACGTGCGTTCTCTTCAGAACATTGCTAATTTTTACCCGACTGCGTCAGAAGGAGAGTAATGTTTTTCGAGCGTATGTATGTATGTTTGTTTGTATGTGTGTCCATTTCTTTGGCACGCGCTACAGCTCAAACGGCTTGACGGATTGTGACTTGTGACATATCATTAGAATCGTCTCAGCTTGCATAGTGACATAGGCTATATAATTAAAAAAATGACGCCTGGAAATAGCGAAAAAAGGAATGGGAGTGACGATTCCTTTTACTATTCCGACAATATAGGTGTCAAATGAAAGCTAGTAAATTGATCGATCTAAAGACATATATATCTACTAGCTGAACCCGCGGTTTCACCCGCGTTTAAAAGAAATGTAATGTAAGTCATACATATAAATAATTGAACGTTTTTCGATTCAAGCAATGACTCCACAATCCAATTAGATACTTACTTTATACTTGATATACCTTCCTCAAATGCGCTTAAACTCATTTTTTTACA
>DWNE01006070.1:0-13385 GCA_018249875.1 Cecropterus toxeus | reverse complement strand
CATGTAGATGTATGGGCAGAAACAAGACTCAATCTTGTCTGGAAAAACAAGACAAACTCGTACTAATGGTACTGCTCAACTTATAGGCTACTTTTGATTTAGATATTTTTCACTATTTAAAGATGGCGACAATTTTAGTTACGTCACTACGTCAGCCTTTTATTTTGTTCCATATAGTTTTAATTGTCACCTTTACATTTTAATTTACCTATATCCTATAGCGAAGCACGAATACTACAGTTAGTATTAAATAGATAAAAGATATTTCAAATATTTTACATACATTTGCGTTTAACTAAAAGCATTTTTCGTATATTAACATAACCAAAAGGGAAATCCACTTTTTATGGAATATCACATTTTACTCATCGAAGGCATAAACATAATATTGCATCGTAGTAATGTAGAAAGCCTTAATTAAAATAACCAAAATCGCAACCGACCAACAAAATAACCGGCTAAGTGATATAACTATTGGATTACATGATAAGTTACGATAATATGCACGTTAACGCACCCCAAGATAAACAGTTAAAACGGCTATAAATAACCGGAAACGATTAACAAACCGATGGGCGGTGGGATGTAATATATTCAGTGGCTGCTTCCAATTTGTCTGACCTCACAATATGGCCTATGCAAAGGCTCAAGAATGAGATAACGTTAGTAAATAAGGGTTCCACGACAGCATGCATCCGCCCAAATATTTATTTACCCGAATTGAATAAAAAAAATCACTTAATATTTTCTTCGTATTATCTTTGAGGATATAAGTAATTTGAACCGATTTAATGACGAGGATTTTAAGCTGTAGTTAACTCCAATCTTCCTGATGAATTTGTATAATTTAATTTGCGACCTTACTTATGCTTTTTCATAATGCAATTATGAACATAAACAAACATAAACCTGTGTAACGTCTCATTGGTAAAATAAAAATGCCCAATTACGTTAAATACACTAAAGAAAGACAATTAAACTTGTATACCTCTCTCATTTTATATTTATATGTTTATGAGATCGACCGTATATTCGTGTTTATTTACAAACGATAATATTAAGGGGTTGTTATGCGTTTAGAAAAAGCTTAGCCACAAAAGCACAACATAAACACGAGACAGATAGATTTAGGGATATAAACTGTAAATTAATATGTTCGATTTATAAATAGATGGTCGAAAGGCCAGTAATATATTAACAGTTGTGGGTAATTTGTTTAACCGCAACCAACGTATTGGCTGTTATATTAAAGTAATGGCTGAACCTATATCTGATTGATGCTGAATGATGTAGTTCTTCAGACCTGAGAAGATTAATAAATGAGGTTTGCTTTTTTTGGCACATAGTTGTATATCTACCCGACTGCGTCAGAATTTGGGTAATGTTTTTCGAGCGTATGTGTGTGTGTGTGTGTGTATGTATGTAGTATGTATGAATGTATGCATGTATGTATGTGTGTGTGTGTATGTTTGTTTGTATGTATGTCCATTTGTTGGGCACGCGCTACAGGCGAAACGGCTTGAATGATTGTGACGTATGACATATCATTTGAATTTTCTCAGTTTGCAGAGTGACATAGGCTGTACAACTTTTAAAAAGGCACCTACAAATCGGGGAATCTGAGGGGAGGAGCATATGGGTATGAAATGAAAGCTAGTAGACAGACCATTCTAAAAAAATATATATTATAGTACTTTTATTTGACAATTTTGTCAAAAAACTCATACAAAGCGTAGATAAATTAAATTATAATGAACAAAAAAGAGCTTTTTACGCAGTAAGGTTTTTTATTTTACTTTTTTTAACAATACGTTTAAAAATGCTATTGAGGACGAAGACAATTTTGATCATTAGGAATTGTTCTATCTTATGGATTGACAGTCCATAAACTTGATTTATGGACCCTAAAAATATCACTAACATTGCTAATATTTCTATAGAACAAAATCCAGTATACTATAAGGATCCATGTGTGTTAGGGGAGATAAGTAGTTTGACAAAATATTTGTTCTGTTGGTATGGAATACGTGATAGAAAATACATAGCAACATTTAAAATTTAGACAGATTTATTTAACCTGAATAAGGGAATTTATAAAGCGTTTTGTTTATTCAGCTGGGAATTAGGTTGATGTCTATCTTTGGTTTTATTTAAACCGATTCCTACCAATCCTAAAAAAGAATGACATATTAATGTGGATTGGATTCATGTCACGGTTTGTCTAATCCCCCAGGAGGATTAAATTTCAACCCTACCTCACGTATACACTGTCTCGTATTATAGAGCGATTATCATATGAAACATCTTTAAAATAATCCTCTTAAATGCTGACTTTATAAAATGTATAAAGTTAGATTTTGTCTGGTAACAATTTAAACAAACGATATTTACACTTATAGCCCCACAGTAGGATCTTCTTTGTCGTGGGTGCCATGGACACACAAAGACGAATACACATACACCCAGACCCAGAACAGAAATCTAAACTCATCATATTTCTGTGTGGCCGGGAATCGAGCCCGGGACCCTCTGTGGGTCGTAAATTAAATGGTGAATACTGATTTTGCTTTAACGAATTGCATTTTTATCGCATGATTACGTGTGTATCACGCCTGATGATAAATACAGAGAGAGATAAAACAGAACATAAACAGAAATATAATATTAAGAGAGGAGAAGTTACATAAAGAGATAAAATATACCTAAACTATGTAAAGTGAAGAGAAAATAGAAAAAGGAAATGCAGTGAAAGGAAAGATAAAAAAGCGAATAATAATAAATATATTAAGAAGCAAGAGACAGAAAGAGCAAGAGATAGAGAGAGAGTTAAATATATCAATAGTACTTTTTATCATAACTGTGCAGAAAAACGTACAGATTGACATTTTAGCTAATTTCAACTGTCTGGCTGTTGTGTAAAACCAGATACACGCATGGCATTTAATTAACAAAGACACAAATAAAGAAGCCGCTACATTTCAGATTCACTTCGATTCAAATAAAATAGCATAACAAGAGAGCAGCAGTGCAAGTGCGGTTGTTCCAGAAGTTTCTGCGCTTAATTGTTTCAAGCGCACAGCGCTGCCAAACGTTTGCCTATTCCAGGATAATTAAATGAAAGCTGCTTATTGGATTCTTTCAGCTATCTTTATCTACGGAAAGCAATAAGAGTTAACGAATTGTTGTTGAATTTTATTGCTTCCGATTGTTGTGATTTTTTTTAGGAATAACAAAATTAGCACATTAACGTACTATCTTTCATGGAATAATTTACTGCAATGATGAAAATAATAAAATT
Organism: Cecropterus toxeus; assembly: GCA_018249875.1. Lineage (NCBI taxonomy): Eukaryota > Metazoa > Arthropoda > Insecta > Lepidoptera > Hesperiidae > Cecropterus > Cecropterus toxeus. The sequence goes on along the minus strand of DWNE01006070.1, from coordinate 10,087 downwards.
ATAACTACTGTATCAGAATTATTGTTGATGAAACTATTCGCGGTGTGGATAACAGAAGGGGCTGGCTCTTTTCCTCGACTGCGTCAGAAGAAGGCTGATGTTATCTTCCTGTAAAAAGCGTAAAATAATATAAATTTTAGTTTTAGTTTTAGTTTTGTGTCGGTCATTTTGTTTTCATAATAATTTCTCGTTAAATCTGTAATTTCTTTTCATTTGATACAGTTCAGTTAAATTACCTTAATCATCAATGTACGAGTAGGTATAACGGGTAAACTGTTCAGTTAAATTACCTTAATCATCAATGTAGGTAAAGAAGTTCTTATTTAGGTAAGTTTTGTAACAATTAGAGAGTATTCATTTCGTTGACTGTATCCAAACTAATTGTTTTAAACGCAGGCTTAAATACAGTTGCCACGAAGCTATTAGTATTCAGTTGTTCCGTGACTTAACTTCGTTTAGTCCTACCTTCTCTGTCTTAAGACTGTAAAGTTAGCAATTATAAGTTAGAGGATAGATACGCCTTGTGGGGTTTTTACTTTTGTATTTTGGGACTGGATATTTCTTTTCTTATTTGACGAAGGCGTAAATAAGTGAAAGGCCTAACATTTTTTTCCTTACCTTTAATTGATTACTTACGTTCTCTTTAAAATATTCCATTTAAAATTATTTAACTAACAAGTATTTACTAAACAATAAGGAGCTTTAGGATGTTTATTAAATATTTGTTAGTTTTTGCGACTCAACGAACATCCAATTCTATATTGATACTGGAGCTAGCTTTATTGTCTATGTAATAAACAAGGTGGTTAAAAAATATACTGCCGGATCTTGCCGGATCAAAAAATATTATAATTGACAATTTGTAAATGACCCCGTAGACCTATGCAAAAATAAAGATATTCATTTCAAAATATCTTTTTATTATTACAAGAATAGAATGTCTTCCTTCAATCGAATTCGAATTCTATTTATTTGTAATATACAATGATATATTGTAATATATCCTATTTTTTCAGTGCAACAAAATAGTTCCTACTGTAATGAGTATTTTAATAAGTTTTATCCTTCTACAACAATTTTGTTAGGATCAGTTTCGTTGGTTCAAGTGGGAAAAGTTTCTCGGGTGTGTAATCTCGCATGTAATATCAGGTCCTCTGGGACATGTTAGATATCAATTGGAGAACTGATATAAATGATACTCAACTTGTTTGAACTTTGTCCTCAAAAAGCGACACAAATGCAGCGAATTGTATGAAGAAAGAAGTAAATGTCGGTCTGACCAAAATGTTAACAGGTAGGAAGACTAACTGAGGTTTAGGGGTTGACTCTGACTATTAAGTTATCCCATAAAAAGGTAAAGGAGTAAAAGTAGGTTGAGATATTTTGTAACGATTTGAGAACATTTTTAGTGTTCTGTAAGCGATGGGTAAAAACGGAATCCTATTTAGTAATAGAGATTCGTCTTTACCCTTTGGTTCCGTCTTTAGTCTCCCCTGTCTGTTCGTATGTTTTATAGGTCTATCTCTACCGTAATAGATAAACATGTCACAGAGCTCTATCTCTTACCGTAATAGATAAACGCTTTTTACAGAGTGCGTATTACTATAACATAATTTTTGATAAAAAAGATGAAACATAAGGGGTCCCATGTCTATATAATTAACTGAAACCAAGTCATAATACAAGAAACCGATTTGTATCGGCGGTTTTCGGTATACTTATCGTACCGCAATAGGTAGATAATTTTTAAATGGTTATTTTATACAAAGTTATATCCACATTTCAAAATTATTTGTTTTAATTATTTTGTTTTAAGTACTTTAGATTGCTTCTATAATCAAAGTTTCAAATTAAGCTCCTAGAGTTATCTTGAACAGTGTAAAACGCAAGTGAATGATCCTTCTGACATTAGAAGTTTACGAAGTACGATCCATCTCGAATAAATCCTAATTGTTTAATCTTAACCAATTCAAATGTTATTTGTTATCTTCTTACGTTAATAAAATTAATTCAATTAGCGATATTAACGATAAAGTGACTTAATTTAATATTTTCATTTTATTAACAATAACATTATTATAAGTAGGTTGATCAAGACATTTTGTTGGTATTCAAGTGTGAAAAAGTATTCAAATTTGAAATTTGTGAGTCTGAGTGCCCTAGACCAAATTAACTGTATAATTAAATTATTTTAGTGTTCCAGTTCAAGGAAAATTCAGTTATTTTAGACAGAATTGGAAAATAGGGCGCCTAGCTTTATGCTCGGCGTCCTATTCTAAATTCAAGGAGAGTCATGATATGCTGAATGGAATTCTTATTATGTTTGGTTAAATTTGTATACATATATAATTGCAGTGATAGGTCAAAAATGTTAGAATGTTTTGGGGTGGATTTTAACAGAATTCGTGTGATTAAGAGAATTCATAACAATTTTGGTAATTTTTGTTTTTAAAGAGCTGCTAGTAATGGTGACTTTACCAGCTTTTAAAATCAACTTTTTCGAAACTTAGCGGAAACTTAAATTATAAGTACAAATTTTTATCGCATTAATGTTATTGCCTGATTATCGAAACTGACTAAAATAATGGTGGACAATATTAAAACCTTTCGCATATTTTTTTTCGCCTTTAGATATTTATTTGAAATAGTAATGCAGTATATATAAGTATGTACATAAATACATTATACGATTGAAGTTCCATGCAGTCCATCTGATGGTAAGTAGGCAGGGCCGCCCATGGACATCTGTTTTATTTTCAGCACGGATGTATTGCTACTTCCAAGGCTAAGATGGTCGTTTCATATGAATGTAAGCCGACCTCTTCATTGAAACGTAAGAATTACTTCACGCCAGTAATTGTTGTAGCGGAGAAGTTGTAGAGAATACCACACCTTCCTTGAATTCCACACTCTGTCACATTACGAAAAACGTAAAGTAACTGAAATTTAAAAAGTATCACTTATTAATATGAAAAGTGCTCGAATTTATGCTAGTTTAAAATAAAACTATTGATACACGGCGAGTGGAATGACGATTTCCATGACTGTCTAATGAAACGGCTCGTTAGAAGCCGCATGGGAGGTGCGAGATGCATGACTACACTAACTACTATCGTCGAAATTTTGCTGTGGGAATATTTCAAATTCCCAAACCATTTGCGCGATCACGATGATGTAAACGTTCCAATCACTGTAAGTCATGACATAGTTTAAAAATATTTGTGCGATGAGATATTTTATGGTAATTAGAATTTGTTACCATATGTAGTTTTGCATTAAAATATGGTTAAATTTAATTCAATCGATTTAAGTTCATAATTATTTCTAAAGCGCAGTTTGTTTCGCATTAAAGGATGGTTAAAGATAACTGATTCAATTTAAGTTTACTAATATTTAATGTCTAAGTTAAACTTAGTGCTAGCGTGTAGTGAAGTACCTACCGTTTGGCATTTTGTGGCTAATTCTCACACCCACTTTTATCCTTAAAACCCTCAAGCTGTTATTTGCAATTTTATGTTTTTGGATAGCAACAGTTGTACTTTACCGGAGATGTTATCGGTGACTTAAAAACATCTGATAAGTGTCGGTCTAACCGCATTGTAACAGTAAAACATAAAGACTTGCAACTATATCCATAAGACTGGCTTTGTCATGATTTCACACTGGTTAAAAAATAAAACATAACTTTAAATTGATGAAGTAGTGGGAATTAATTGAAAGAAAGACGAAATGCTACCTCAAAATAAAGACTATAAATATATTTTGACCATTTAATTTAAATTTAGTAATTTAGTTTGATTCGACTTCAATCACACAGACAAAAAGTTAGACAATATTATGAAAATTGGCTCTCAGTCCTGCAAACAATACGCAATATTTTTTGCAAATATATACGATGCAGTCCATACGAAACCCATTATATAATGAACACAAAAACACGGTAAAGCGATTCCGAAGTAGATTTGGTGTTTCAAAAGTACAAATGTCGAATGGAATGGCCATGGACGGGACGGTGCAATCGTGAACGAGCATCGGGGTGTAACTCGTTAGCGATCACCTGGGAAACGCGACGGGAATTCCTGATATTCCCGAATCATCTGCCCCACCACAATGAGATGGACGCTTTTAGCGGAATTAAAACGTCGAGCCGGGTGTCCACATGTTTTATTGATAAAGTGGATAGATCGCCGCCATTAAAGTACACTCGAACGTATATACGGATAATGTAATTGTTATTTGCGATATTTGTTACAGACGATTACTCGAGGTATTTTATTGTTTACAAATAATATTGCTTTTATCGACTTCGTCTTGAAGATTGTGTATCATATTGCTGGAAGTAATGCTATATTATACGTTATTTTTGATATCGACGAACTTTAGGAATAATAACTTACTTAGGTATATTAACTAAATTTAGTCCATACAAATTTCGACGTATCTTTGTAAAACTTTAAAAATCGTTGAACGAAAATGTTTTTATGGGGGGGGGGGGGTACCATCGCTACCCCTTTTCTAGCTTGAAGCAGTTCTTTTGGCGGAAGGGAGTGGTTGCCAGCTCACTTTAAGCATGAGGGCAACATCTCAGATTTCGGGAAATCAATGCATCTGTGGTTGAATTTGTATAGAATTCCGGTACTCAGTTGGTTACAGATGTCCATGGGCCGCACTGACCAGTTGCAGTCGACTCGATGATCATGATTCCATGCTCGCTTGCTACTTCAATTTTATAAAAAGAAGTCTACGATAATAGTTTAATATAGCTATTATGTTAATAATCAAAGCGCTAACTTTTTTTATTGCATAAATAATATAAATATCTTAATTATATTGCCCTGTATAACTTAACAACTTTAAGCAATAAGTTTCTTGACCCTTTCATTTCGCCAGCCTTGTTAAACAAACAGTAGGTAGGTATTATGTTAATTATGTATTCCATTATAAATTCTGAAAGAGTTTTATTAGTCACGCCTCAGAGGATTTGCGGATCTGTGTTTGTTTTATACGCCTTTATACGCAAATAATTTACGATGAGGATTAACTCGCCCTGTCTTCTTTATACCCTTATATCATGTGAAACAGGCTTAAATTGCATTAGAAATACGGATATTAAAGCGTATGGAATACATACTTTCTTTCCTGTTATCTTCTTCTTCGTATTCTCGTGTAATATCAAATGATTTAAGACTTGAGGGTTGCGGTTAAATTCGTAGTAGGAGATTTGGCTATCTTAGAATTTGTTTTGTATTATTTTGGTTTAGGATTTAAAAACGACAAAAATGTCGGTGGGATCATAAGGCCCGTTTTCTGTCCAAAAAAGGTTTGATTCCCGACTTTTATGCTTTCGTAAAGATTTGTTTATCATATTACAGTAACGTCATAAATAATATACAAGTATGAAGTAAGCTTGAGAATTAATTGCCTTAAAAGAGAGTATTTGGTCTTTTTATAAATTTTATTTGCGTTTTCTTGCCTATTGAGTCTCTTTATGAAAGCTTTCCATGGACCAAAATAAAAATAAATAGTCATAACCAAGTTTTTAATGAAAAGAATCTGCGGTTTAAAGTTTTTTTTTTATTTATTTAATTGACTCATAGTAACACACAAATACATAATCATATAATCCGCCAAACTACGAGTGCAGTTTGTAGGAACATGAGAAAGATGATGAAGAAGGCCCATGGAACTATCCGTAAGTAAAAGAAAAACAGAGTCTTGTCTAAGGTTGATTACATATATCTATGTTTCCACTCATTCGTTGTTGTATCACACTCTTCAAACCAGGACATAGCAGCATTTTTTCCTGTTACAAGGCTGTTGGCATGGACGTGGTGCTTCCGGAGTTGAACCACAAAGTTCTACTAACTGCGAAACAACAATAACAAACAATGATTTCAGTTCAAATGACAGCATAACACATTTACAAAGACCTAATTGAAGCTTACACTAAGTAACCGTTGAAAGGTTGCTTTTAATGACTTTATCTCGTTACTCGTAATAGGCTTAAATTGGTTTACAACGTGTTCGCTAGAAAAGCAACGTTATACAAAGTATAACAATTATATTATCTAATCTTCATCAACCTGTTTAGTAACATTCCGTAGAATTGTTACATTTCTTTTTGGTGCTATATCTTAACATCTATAACACGGAATTGGTACGTTATCTGTTATTATAAACTGTTATAACTGTGTTTTATAACAATAATAAACATAACAGAAGCAGTAGCGGTTCTGACTTACGAGTATATGAGTGTAGAAAGTGTTTTTAAGCGTTTATAACACTATTGGAAAGCGTTTTATTATCATTTTTATATTCATTAATACTCTGTTTCTGCTGCCATGTAAAAATGATGTTCAAACTAGATTTTCGTACGAAATAAACTAAACTTACTCTTACAAAAGTTCGGTTAGGTTAGGTTAGAAATTATTATATATAAAAACTAAGTTTATGAGGACTAAACTAGTATTATTACTAGTTTAGTATACTTTAGCTTAGTTTTTGACTAGTTTAGCTTACTTATGTAAGCACGTGTAATTTAACTAATTATGTTTTAACATTTGTCACATAAACAAAACATTTCAATCGTAGCTTTTATTACGCGACAATATTTTTACAACAACATATGCAGAAGAGACAATGGTTTGGAATATAAAGAGCTCATTTTTCACTTTATTAAATGCACAAACACATCTACACAAATAGGGTTCTATTGTTCCTCCGCATCAGAATGAATTTGCAATTAAAACTTGTATGATGCTTTCCATTATCCATTAAAAGTGAAATATGCTGACATACAAAATCAATTCAGTCAAAATTTTATAAATTTAAATCTATTATCATCCGAAATTGGGTTTTGGTTCATATGAAAACATTCACTTAGGCCATTCATTCATCCAGCTCATTGGTTCCTCGTTTCGAAATTACCGGTTTTAATATTACCAAATAATTGTTCGAATGACTGCGTATTCGTTAGTCCATTCGTATTTCAATTAGCGTACCTATGTACGTATATCCGCATGTTGAGGGGACTAAAATTGATATTTTGGAAATGATAAAATGTTTAAATAAGTTGATAGAAAGGGTCTATCAAAATCTATATATATATATATCAAAATAAATGTCATATGGTTCCAATATGCATAACTTAACATAATTTTATTTCTTTATAAGTGGTCATTGTCGTCCAGAGACAAACGTAATCAATTCCGTAGAGAACAGAGGCTCTACCTAAATCCGATCATAGAAATGTAAGTCAGCCGTTATATAACTTTTCAAATGCTACCAAAAAATGTTTCGGTAGAAATGTGTGGCCATGGTATCTCGTCTGTAGAACCATACTTCTTCTATTTACTGTTAAATTGTTATGTTTAATTGTGTTGTATAGAAGTGATTTAAAATAGAGATATTTATCCAAAGGGTTCCAACTTAGAGAAGGGTAGAAACGTATCTGACTCCAAAACTACAGTCAGGTCTTTGGAAGTCATGTACCATTCACGATATTGTACTGCTTTTTCATTAAAAAAAATATACAACACTGTATACTAAATTACGAAATATTTTCTACAATATTTAACTGTTTGCGCCACATTTTTTCTTAACATACTCAACCTTGGTAATAGTAATTACTGTACCTGAGAGGTTTCACTTTAAAATTTCATATTTAAAATAAAATGTAGGTCGACATATAAGTTTCTAGCATTTTCAAATAAAGAGTAATCTTGCAAATGGAAATGCCTAAATATACATCTAGATACCCATTACGTCTGAACCTGAGGGCTTTTAATCAGTTAACGGCGTTCGTTACTTATAGTTGACATAACCTGTCCTAGATTTTAAACGTAAGTAAAAAATTCACATCACAAAAATATGAGATGTCATAATTGTCAGAAAATATGAAACATAAAATACGAGCACTCCCATGTCTGTTTTTTTTTGAGAATCCTTTCTGATATAATGATTATGGTACCCTTTTTTTTTGAAAAAAAAATGAATTTAATGCGAAATTTCCATTTAATTAGATATTCTGTGATTATGTTAACTGGGTCTATTTTTTATCTTTAATAAATTTTTAAACATCTTTAAAAAATAGCGATAGTTTAGATGTATGTTTGTGTTTCAATAAAGCCCGAACCACTGAACAGATCTGGATAAAATTTGGCACAGAAATTCATGATAGTCTTAAGTAGGACATAGGATTTCTATACCGAAAATTATACGGTTGTCATGGAATACAATAAGCGAGAACCAAACTGCGGGCACAGCACGTAGGATTACAAAATCAAAGAAAAGTTAAAAAGTCTTGGAGATATAAATATTCAAAAGTTAATCATGTTTAAAATTATGCGTGAATGAAAGTTCCCTCAAGCAAAGTTGTTTTACTCGTGAAAATATTTATGTTTTATATAAGCGACTCTTCGAAACCAAACTTTTTCTTGCTTTCGCGTGCCATAAGCATTTTTTTTTGCAAAATATTCAAGTACATTTGTAGTTATGTAGTAGATATTTTATTTAGGTTTCTATTTGGTCACATTTACCAAGAATTTCGAATCTTAGCACTATTCTAAAGGGTGTAGTAATAAAAAACTTGAATGTTTCATCTTAGTCCTTTGGTGATTTTGTAGTCGACTTGTTGTATGCACAGGAATTCCAAGTGAATTCTGTGATAATCAAGAACAACAAGGTATTGTAAATCTTGATTTATTATGGATTTTATGGAAACAATGACCAATTAATTAATATAATCAACAGGATTACTCGTCAAGTAATTAAATTTTATTAATGGTATTTTTTATGAACTATCCATGGATGCTACAAATATTTCCATGAAAAAATTCTGAACATAGTGAGATAAATACATCCATATCGTACATTAGGAGGAAAACAATTCCTAAATAACACTCATACGACTCGTAATCTTAGTAATATTAGTTTCGTGATACGGTTTTGGAAGCGCCGAATGGATTACGGGGGTTTAATAATTTAATATATATGTCACTGTACTCATTAAGGACTTGGCTTACTGCATCCCAAATTCCCAATGCTATGGCGCGTCAGATATGCCAACTTTCACGAGTTTAAATTGTTATTAATTCACCTCCTCTCCCATTGTTCTCCTCTCACATTAACGTTTTGGATATCGTTTTAATCTCAACCTGTGATAATAGTAATACCAAAACTTTATTAATTATACATATAAACAACAAGAAACATATACTATAACTATACGAATAAAAGGTATAAACCTTCGGATTTATTGTTCATAATGAGATTTTATACAATACAATTATTTATTGCATATTTCTATTACAGATGCCATATTTTGAAATGAGAATGAAAATGTATTCATTTTTTAATTTCATTTCAGGTAATTCACAATCTTGGCGAAGTACAAGAAGTGATTTGCTGGTGGAGACACATGTATATGTAAGTATTTACAGTTTTCCTTGCATTTTTATAGTTTTTACGTGAATCAAAAATCATACCATTATTATAAAGGCGAGGTGGTGCTGTTAGGAGGTATCTTACTGTTATCTCGAAAGCTTTTTTTGGAATAGATTTTTTTAAGAATAGAAGAAGATTTTAGAAGAATTTGCTAAAATTTTGCACATAGATAATTAATGACCTGGATTAATACATAGGATATCAATAGTAATGAATATCCTATGTAGCACGCAGGCAGAACCACGGGAAACGGCTATAGGTAATAAAAATATCGCTTACTGTCCGAAATTCTGTAACAATATATTTAATAACCGTATGTTAGTGAACAGCTGATCTTAGAGGTGTAATTATGATAGAGTGCTGTTATTTTACAAGCTCCAAGAGTCAGTAGACCGTGACGTCACGGTCTGCAGTTGTTCTTATAAGATATCATGGCAGATACTGGCGTTGTAGCTTACTGACTCAGATTTGTAACCATGGAAATAGTTTGTTTGACGATCAATCATTTACAAAATTTGGTTGCATGCTACCGTGCTGGTCGGGACCGAATTGATCGATTTCATGAAGACCCGCGTGGCCGAGCGGTTACCATACCGATCTAACGCGCAGTGGGTCCCGGGTTCGATTCCCGGCCAGACAGGCA